>BMAV01020010.1:27972-43782 GCA_019973955.1 Trichonephila inaurata madagascariensis
TTTAAATATATGAATGTTTATGCAATAACCAAAAAAAAAATATTGTTTTTATTATAATAAAATATACAGATGAAAAGATGCATACCCGATATTTACAATTCCGGATCTAAAATAAAACATAAAAATACCAAAATATTCTATATTGCGACTTGCAATTAACCAAATACCAAATCACAAACACAAAAAAAATATCCTTCAAATAGGTCGAAAGGTAAAGAATAATACTAAAATATAATAATTGTTACAAACGAATATAAGATAATTATTGGAAACGAGTTTCACCACATAATAGCAATTAATTTCTCGAAAAGGATATAATATGAGAAAGATTAAATATAATAATTACTATCCAAAATTTAATTTGTATAAAAATATTTCATTAAATCAGCTGAGGTGGTGGTGGAGTTCGGTCCTTCGTGATGACCAACCTTTTCCACTTCACATCTATCTCTAGAATTCACTTTAGTTATTTTATAAGGACCTAAGAACTTTGGTCGTAGTTTTAGTCCAGTTCCAAATTGAGTCCTTTGGATGGCTACTAGATCGCCTTCTTTGTACATTGGAGCTATCTTTCTTCTTTTGTTGTATGTCTTTCGGTTGTCAGATTGTATGGTTTTGATGTTCTTTTTGGCGTCATTCCTTAGAAATTCACGTTGTTCTTGTAGTTCTGTTCTTCTTCCATATTTGTAGATATGCATGAGTGGGCCTTCGGACATAATATTCTTTAACTTCTCAAATGCTGCTTTTTGTAGAGTCCCAAAAACAAAGGGATTTTCTTTTCTTGTTAAATCGCTAAGTGGTTTAGCTATCGTTGAATAGTCCTTGATATATTTGCGGAAATAACCGGTTAAGCCAAGAAAACTCTGGACTTGTTTTATTGTTGTTAGTTCGGGGAATTTTCGGACAGCTTGTGTCTTCGCAGTAGATGGTTTAATAGTTCCATTTTCCACGACGTGACCTA
Source organism: Trichonephila inaurata madagascariensis (assembly GCA_019973955.1). Lineage (NCBI taxonomy): Eukaryota > Metazoa > Arthropoda > Arachnida > Araneae > Nephilidae > Trichonephila > Trichonephila inaurata. Next base: position 28,934 of record BMAV01020010.1, read on the forward strand.
GAAATTCGATTGTCTTTTTTAAGAATTGGCATTTCTTGAATTTAATTTCCAAACCGTATTTTTTAGCGACTTCGAAAACAATTTTAAGTTTTTCTAGACCTTCCTTTCGTCTTTCGCTGGAATTAGGAGATCATCCAAATAACTGATTACAATTCCTTTTCGTGTAAGATCTCTAAATATACTTGAAATATAGCGTTGGAAAACTCCCGGACTTCTGCTCAGTCCAAAAGGAACTTTGTTGAATTCAAATTGCCCGTCTGGGACGATAAAGGACGTATACTTTCTGCAATCATCGTCAACATCAACGTGGAAAAAGCCATTACGTAAATCTAATGTAGAATATACCTTTGCTTCTTGCAAAGTGTCTAAAACATCTTCGATGAGAGGTAAGGGAAATTTATCTTTCACTAGCTTCTGGTTCAACTTTCTGTAGTCAATACACATTCTCGACGATCCATCTTTCTTTTTTACCATTACGATCGGACTTGCATATTCCGATGAACTCGGACGTATAATCCCTTCTTTGAGCCATTCCTCTATTTGTTTATTTACCTCTTGTCTTTCAGTGAACGCTAGTCGACGAGGTGGTTGACAGACTGGTTCTTCGTCTTTCAGAATAATTCTCATTGTGACGTCGGTAGATGCTATTTTTTCTGGTTTATAATCTTGTATTAACTTCTCGAGTTCCTTCTTAATTCGGCAATTTTCAACATGACGCAGGTCTAGCTCTTCTTGAAGATTTTCAGCAGATATTTGCATAATTTGCATAAGTGCTTGATTTTCATATTTGATGAATTTAACTCCTTCTTTCGTGAAACTTATCGATGCTTGTTCCAAAAGGTCTGACCCAATAACTGCTTCGAATTTTAATTTATCGGCAGGTACAACATGCCAAGTCAATGAATAGTTTTCATTGTCAATCTCAAATTCATGTTCAAAGGAACCGATAGTTGTCACCTGTGCTTCGCCAATACCTGTGAGAAGTATTTTATTTTTCGATAATTTTGTTGGGTCCATGATTCTTCTGCTTGTGTTCTCTCGCAGCAAACTTACGGTACTGTCTATAGCGTCTACTAGTGTACACTGTCTATAAGCGCCGTGATTTTCTTCTTTCCGAAAAATATTTCTTTAGTACGTAAACCTTCCTTAACGATGAGTGTGCAAGTTTCCTCTGGACGTTCTTTGAATTTCCGTGACTTTGAATATTTCGTCTGAGCATTGTAGTTTGGGTGTTTTTCGTAATTTTTGTTGTAATACCCTTTCTGTGCATTGTCTTGACATCTTTGAACATTTTCATACTTGGTGACAGGAGATTGATAATGTTTGTTGAAATTTGTTGACGCTGGAAACTTCTTATCTGTTCTGTTATAGTATTCGAATTTTCTCGGTGCTTCATATCTACGAGTTTTTTCAATGGGTTTGAATTCTTGTTTCTTCGCAAATGGATTGCCCTTTTGCTTCAGTGTCTTTTTAACGTCTTCGAATTCTTCGAGTTTTTCTGCTAATTGAACAGGAGAGTTCATATTTGGCCATTCATCTAAGTAATATTCTTTAAATTCGAAAGGTGTTTTCCGTTTAAGTTGATCCGTTATGATTAGATCAGATAATTTTTCGAAAGTATCTATCTTTAAACCGTCTATCCAACCGTTGAAGTAAGTATTTAATTCATGGTAGAAATCAATCCATGTTCTTTCAGGAGCCTTTTGGTGAGAAACAAATAGCTGTCGAAATTTTTCTGGAGTTAGCTTAAAACGTTTCAGTAGTAAGTCTTTAACATGTTCGTAAGAGTGAGCTTTGTCATCAGGCTCTCTCGCTATGATGTGAGATATTTCAGCCGGTAATAAGCCTGACAGATGAGAAACCCAAAATTCTTGATTTATATCCAGTATCTGCGCTTGACGTTCGAACAATTTAAGATAAAGACTGATGTCTTCTTTCAAATCGAAACGATGTATAAATTTTGACACTTCTTTGACGTGAAATTTAGTATTACTGCCTTCGGATGTATCAGCACCTAATTTAAACTGCGCTTGGATCCTCAACTTTTCCAATTCAAATTCGTCTTTACGTTTTTGTTCATCGAACTTCAATTTTTCGATGTGTATTCTTTCTTCTCGTTCTTCTATGCGTAATTTTTCTGCACTGGCTTTTATGCGTAATTTTTCTTCCCGTTCTTCTATGCGTAATTTTTCTTCCTTGGCCTTACGATCCTCTACTATCGTTGTGTGTAGGTTTTTGGTTAGATTTTCGTCATATTCTTCACTACTAGTAATTAGGTCTTTGAGAGTAGCGATGGTCATAGATTTATCGAATTTTAAATTTAGTTCTGTTACTAAGACGAATAAATCTTCACGTCGACCTTTGCCGAGATAGGCCATTTTAAAATTTAAATTTAATTTTATTTAGTAACTAAAAGAATTAACTAAACTGTCACGCGTTCCAACAATAACAATGGTATCACTATAGTATAGCAAATCTCGCTTTCAATTAACAAAATTCTTAAGATAAAATTGTAATGCACCAAAATACATTAAAAAAATGCAATGAAATACTCAAAACTTTTACGCTTAAAAATATTTTAGACCAATAATGTTTAAAAACAACAGTGCGAGCTAAAACGTGTAATACTTAAATTGAAATACTTCAATTATTAATTTCAACCAAAAAAAAAACTTCTATAAAAACATTTAATATATCAGTTGTCTCCTTTTGTTATAATAAATGCAAAAAGAATTTGAAAGTAAAAATAAATTAAAGTAAATCGTGTTTTTTTTTTTTTTTTTAAAAAAAAATAAGCCCCCAATTATTTCTGTGGGAATCCAACCGAAATCTTCCAAAAAGATTGGATTCTTCAGATGGCGGGGTTTTTATTGCGTGGTGTCTAGGGGTTTTTAGGGTGTGTTAGTTAATTTTGAAATAAAATAGACAACATAGTTCAAGAAAGAAACTAGTTGAAAACTAAATAATTTATTAAGAATTATAGGGGAGTATTTACATGGGGAATATTTCAAAAGAATAGGAAAGTTAGATCACATTACTTTAAGGGAGGCAATTGAGATTAAATAGAATTCATTATGGTGCTATTAAGACTTACCGCCTGGCGCGGACGAATGATAGAACTCGTTATGGTACTTTTAAGATTTACCGCCTGGCGCGGACGAAAGTGCGCTGACGCGCGAAACACGACTTCTCTCGACGAATGTTAGTGGGCCTCTGGCGAAAAAGGTTCATGTCGGCGTTTTTAAAAAGGACGCTAGATGGCGTTGATGTGGAATACTGTTTTGATTAGAATTGCCGACCTCGGTAAATGTGATATGATCTAACTTCTTACAAATGGAATATCCTACATGTATGTATGAATTGGTTTAAAAAAGTAAAATGGAAGTCGAATAAAAATCCTTTTAAATTTATACTAAGGAGAAAATGCTTATTGTACAGAATAATGTTACACAGAAAGCGATTATAATAAAAAAAAAAAAAAACTTACATGAATGGCAGGAGACGGTAATTGCTTTAGTCTTAATGGGAAATTTGACATAGCATTCCTGAATACGTGTCTAGAGTCGTGTACTTTGAATATAAATTGATTAATGTAGGAATTTCAAGAAACTTACATTTAACTCAATCTGGTCCACTGCAAAGCCATACTTCTAATTGATTATTACGAATAAAACGAAGTTTGTACTTTTGTCTTATTTATTATACTATTTTTAAGTTTCCACACTATTTGCACTAAAAAATTGAGAGATCTGCGTAAAAATCCCATAATAAACTTATAAGTAACCCCTTTTTTTCACTTTTTTCTCCTTTCTTTTACTTGTTAGAAAAGTTGTAGGTAGCACACATCAGACAGTGGCAATCTTGCCAAAAAATTTGACCAGTCCTGAGCTGGACGATGGTACGTTAGCAGTAACTTTAATTGTTTTTTTTTCTTTTTTCTTCCCCTTATTTTTATCGCCCCAAAATAGGGCTCTAGGCATGTACCTAGTGTGTTGAACAGAGAAAGTGGCCCTGAACCGCCCTCTGAAGACATTCTTTTACCAACTCTCCATCAATACAGGGTTTTCCAAGCTTAGTAATCCTTCCTGCTATCATTTATCAAACGCGAATGCTGTTTTCAGATTTGGTAAAAAAAGACCATTGCTTTGATTTTAATTCATTCCTTTATCATTGCGAAAATGTCCTAATACAGAATATTTCCCACTGTTTAGTATCATAGTATCTTTCAATGTTGAATTCCTCTACCTCACATTTACTCTCGGTGAAAAGAAGGCAATCGGCCATATTATTATGACCAACAAAAAAAAAAAAAATGATCTGACTAGTTTTAGAAACAAATTGCAATTTGCTTCCATCTTTTTTTGTTGTTATCAAGGCTCTTTATTGCGCCCTCATTCAAAGACCAAAACGCTTCTGAATTTCAGAATGTGGAATGAGTGTGAGAAATCTAGCAAACGGGACTAAGTCTTACTTATAACCAATGATACCGGATGCTTAGAACCACCTGTACTTTTGACAATTCATTGCAACATTAAGAAAAATATAATTCCGCTCGTTTATTCCCACTCTATAGTAGCAACTTGCCCCTTTGGTGAAGTAATGACGAAAGACAGACATCCTGTTATAGATAAGAATCCTCTGTTTTCTCCGAAAATTGCAGAGATTTTACACATTTTAATTTTTAAAATATTCAAGATACAGTGAAATTTTTGAAGCATTAGTCATCTTTTCTCTTTCAATTTTATCTTAAAAGGACATCAAACATATCAACGGAACGTTTACTCTCTCCTGTAAATTCATTTCAAAAACGTCTACTTCTGCTTTGCAAACTCCTTTAAAACTGTAACAGATTTTATTCCTTCCCTTTTACACGCGGAAGGTCTACAGGAGACGATTTTATTACTGAGTTTAAGCCTCCTTGTTATGTTGGTGGATCACTCGTTTTCACAGCTGTTTCGTTGCCTCGACCGAATCTTGTTGAAAAGAAGGGGGTCGACTTTGCTGTTCACCCGATCTGTTCAGTCAGTAAAACAGCAAAAAAATGAAGAGTAATAAATTATAGTTTAAAAAAACTAAAAAACACGCTTTTATAGTGAATCGAAGTAAAAAGTAAAAAAAAAATTCTTATTATAAGAATAAAATGATTCTCGAGAAAATGAATGTCATTGGGGTAAAAGTGTGGGGTGCTCTATATAGATTTTTTTTTGTTATAATTTCTTACTAGTTCTATACCGAAGAGCTGAGTTACTGTAAAAATGCAGTACAAAACACCCCAAGCTTTTATCACAGTTCGATCTATAATAAAAACCTTTTTTTTAGTTTTTAAAACTATCATTGATTCTTTGTTGAATATATTCTTGAGTTTAATATTTGGAGCCGGAATTATGTAGCTGCTGTAATTAGTCTTGCTCTTCAATGGAAATAAATTAACAGGTCTGAAGGGTACTTATTCTCTTCATTTATGGGGCCTCGGATGAGTCTCATATCATTGTATTTCAAAGAATCCGTCTCTATAGATACAGGTATGAATAATAAAAGTGTGTAAGAAGAAATGTTAAATGTCAATCGTATTGTGATAGCCCGCGCCCCTGGGGTATCATCTCTTCATCCACGCGACTTAGATTTGTAAGGATAAGAGATTGACCACTAGAACCTTCCATAATATAAAGCTAGTTTATTATATCTCAATATGTATTAAGCAATGCAACACAAGTCTTAGAGGAAAACGACCAGGAGTGATATGACGCAATTAACAATTCTTAGCGAATAGTGCATTAAATCCTACTCACTATCTTTATCATAAATTAACTTCCGAATCTTTATATATAGCCGATTTCTTAACTATCTAGAGTCCTCTCTATAATTAAAGTTTAATGATCTATCGCTTACCGATATTCCTCGGCGATCAGCAACCAAGCTTTATATCTTCTATATATTACTATTATCCAACATGATCCGGCTACTCTGCAACTTTCTGGCTTCTAATCGACTTTTATATGGCTCCTATAATACTCTCCGGCCTCCAGTCGACCTTTCTATAACTTTTAAGCGAATGCAGAAGCTAAAAAGAAAAAAAAAATCGTTCCCTAATTTGCATATCACGTTTTCTTCTTGAGAAGGTTGGAATAAAATGCCATTCTGGCCCCAAAGATTCCCCAAGAAGATTAGTGAAAGGCGCGATAAAGCCCCGTTACAGTATTATCACCTTTTAAACGTATTACTTTATGTTAATTCATATCATCACTTCTAAACGTATTGCTTTATAAAAATAAAAAAAATATTTAGCAGTTAGAACATAAATAACGAGTCTTTTTTTTTTAATTTCCATTTTCAGAAAAAATAATTTTATATTATGGTAACAAATTGCTAACGCACCCTCACCCTACTATTTCTCACAGAAATAACTCTTCGTTTTTGTTTTATTTGATTTAACCGCAATCCTATACGCAGTTTTAGGGTTCACCTAAATCTTTAGTCACTAAATCTGGAATTAGTCGTTAAATCTGGAAATAGCTTATGAAATTAGTCGCCAAACCGGAAAATGGTTTATGCACTTAGTCGCCAAATCTAGAAAAGAATGTAATGAATTCGTCACCGAATCTCGAAATTCTTAAAATCCTTATTTTTGAGAATCCTAATCAGGAAAATGAAACAAAATTATGAAATTATTGAATTGTCATTGGCCCTTTACAAGTGTGCAAAATTTCGAATTAATCTGACCTTTTAAAGTGGTTAAAAATCGAGTTCAAAGATTCCGTTACATACAAGTGAAACTTATAAAAGCGTGCTAAAAAAAAGAAAAAACTTGAATAAAATGGCGTTGAGTTGATAAATTTGACATTTTGTTTTGGTATTACGATTTAAGACAAGAAAAAGCACCCTGTATTCATTATTGAATATGATGCTAAGAAAATGCAAGGAAATGTTCCTGTTTTTTTAAAAAAAAAGTAATGAGGTCAGAAATATAATAAAGGTTTCTCTTTTAAACAATAAGAGAATAAATGGAGTATTCATTCGATTTATGAATTTAATACTTTATCTATTTACTTATATTTTTAATTTAAAATAACATAAAAAGGGATTTCAAAACGTTTGATTTATTTAAATATTAATCCTACACATTATATTTTTATGTTAAATGAACTAGGAAATGTCCCTGATTATGTCCTGGAATAATGAAGTCTGGTTTGGCAATTCGAGTTGTGCACCAGATCACTTACAAATACGACGGAGAAGCAATTATTTGCACTTAAACAATCCCACTAAAAGGCAGATTCCCCAATTCGTAGAAGAGATGTCTTATTATCAATGAGTATAAGTCCCAATTCTCTGCAGTAATACACATCGACGTTTTTCTTATTTACTAAGAATATCAAGACGACAGCAACTGCGAAAAAATACTCATCAGAAACTAAACCTCATGATTCGGTGAAAGGCTTGAGAAGAAATACGGTATCTATCTTATTCAAAATGTAACAAAGTAAATTATTTATTTTTTCAAATATTTAGCTCAGTGTTTCATCCCCCCAATAGATAGATTCTGGGAAAAGAGGAGCCTCCATAAACTTAACACATGGAGGCCGGTTCTGGCACACGGCGGACACCTGAGGGGGAGGACAGATAAGGAAAGGGTGATACCATCTTCTTTCATGAAAATTGTTCTACGCATGAGGTGTATTTTCGAATATTCTATAGATTCATTGTGAATATACTAATTATTTTACTATTTTTTTCAATTAATACATTTTAAAAGCAAAAATACTAGGTTCTCTTTCAATAATATTTTCTACTTTATTTTAGTGCAAACAATAATTGCAAAATATAACTATTTTTCCCATATTGTTCTATAAAAGGAATGTTGCATTATTTATTTGTATATTAGAAATTAAGGGAAATGCATTCCATTTCATAGTTAAAATTTATTGAGATAATAATAAGTTTAAAAACTATAAAATTATATGTTTGTTACTTGAGTATTCTCCTTTGCACAATGGAGTTTCCAAACCTTAAATATCCATTTTCTATGATGATATGCGTACTTTATAATTATGGTAAAACTTTCTTTGTTAGACGAATCTTAGAGACAAAATTAATCAAACATTTTCCTTCCAAAATTATTTGGTGTTATGGAATTTATCAAAAACTGTTTAATAAGATGTCTGACATATAATTTCATGAAAGCATGTGTTACAATATAAAAAATATTACTAATGCTCTCTTAGATGAATAAAGAATGAATAATAGATGAATGAAGTAGGAGTGACAAAAAAACTTTCAAACTTGTTCAGGAAAGGAAGCCCTCATAGAGATAATTCCGTAATATTTGTTCTACAAATTATTTTTTGTAGAATAAATATTTACATTAAATATATTAAAATATATTACATATTATTATATTATATAATTGTATTAAAATTCTTATGTAAACAAACGTATATCTGTATCTATATATCTACGTGCGTCTATCTTCTGACGAACCGCACCTCAAAGAAACTCGCCCAAGGTACCTGAAGATTGGGAATGATCCGAGGAAAACATTTTTACCATTTATATAACGCATAATTTTTTTTTACCCCTGTTGGCTTTTTAGTGCGCCGAGTGGCTTTCCGGATTGAGCAGCCTAAATAAATTCCACATTTTCTCAAGTTTTTGAAACAGCTATATAATTTTTTCTATCAAACACAAAGAAAAAATAATTACAGAATCGGAAAGATCATTTATTTCGCCACGAAAAGGTTTATTTTTCATACAAAATAATAATATTTACAGTTTTTAAGGTGTTTTTTTTAAATGAGTCAAAATTGATGCGTTTTTATGAAAATGATTTATAAATTGTTGCGTATGAATTTCCCTTCGTTTAAATTAATGGACATTCCGTACTAAAACAGAGCATGCTTTGCTCTTTTTGAATCAGTCATTTAAAAAATAAAATGTCCCAAACTTTTTTTTTTACGATTTTTCATTAAAGTACTCAAAACTTTAATTAAACATTTAATAACTTAGTTCTTTATTGAGATAACCAAACGAATTTTTTTTTCATGTCTAGAGCAATATTATCTGTGATCTGTACGAAAATTGAAAACATTGCTTAAAAAGTACGGATTTAAATTTTTTTTGTGTGTGTTTTTCGTCTAATACCCTTTTTGCCAGAATTTATGCAGTATTTTTTACGTTTTGTTTCAAAACTATCGCTGTTTGCAATCAATGTGTGGAAATTGAAAGCATTAACTTAAAAATCAAGCCCTCAAAACAATAAAAACTTTAATGAAAAACTCGGTTTTACGGAAAGCCAAGGGTATGCCGTCGAAAAACTGCTTGGAGCCAAATGACTATCTGCTTCACCCTGCACTTCATCTCTGCGCATGGGTTACACTAAAAAAAAAAGTGACTATAAATAAGGAAAATCACCAAATGTGGCGAGTAAAAAAAGTACGAGTGAAAAATTTATTTTTGTTTCATTTTCTACACATATCTTTTTTGAAAAAATTGATCATTCCCGAGAGATTGACATTTTATTTGTTTGCCTAAGGTAGGGGTAGACAATTGTTTTCGCTCGAAGAACTGATCGTAAAAGCTCCGTCCCCTTTCAAAATGATTGCATTCATTAGTTATTTTTACATTTTAGAAAGTGTATAAAGTGTACTGTAATATTAATAAATATAAGTGAAATGAAACAGTGGCTGTTTTATTCAACATATTCAGTATGCTAATTTTTAATCATGTACAGAGGTAATCCCATTAAATTTTAGAATCAGTTTAATGAGACGAATGTACACTATCAATTTTTCCTTCTTTTTTTTAAATCAGGAGTGAAATTGCTTGTTGAAATTCTCATCAAAGCCTGCAAATTATAATGTCAGCCAACTTGCATTTATACTCACTTTTGCTGATCTTAAATCAAGAAAAACTTTGCCTAAATATAGAGATGAATGTTTATTTGGGGTTTTGACTGTCTTAGAGGCTTCAAAAAGGTTCAATACGAGCAACATGAGGCCCACTGGATCGTTATTTGCTTACATCTGGAGTAGGGGAAATTTCGTGTTAAGTGTGTGAAAGTAAGTAAGAAAAACACAGCTGTATACACACAACGCATTTATTAACAATTAAACATCAATTACATTGTAAACATATGTATACATAGAGACATCATATCATAAAAGTTATATTTGATATAATAACATGACATTGAGATATACAGATAGTTATCAAAATACTGGATACACTTGCAAATTAAAGTAACATTTTTTTAATGCGCTTCTTAAGCATTAAACATAATAATAACTATCAATTTCTTTATAAAAAAATAAATGTATGTATTCTGGTAGCACGTGGTAGTTTTATTGAAATTCTGTAAGTTTTTGAACTTTTCAAAACCATAAATTGCCTGACCTCTCAGATTTTCAAAGATGTCGAATTCTAAGAGCCCGTCTAGCTGGAACTAGTGTGACTGAAACATCCCAACTTTTTTTTTAGGGATGGTGTCTAATGTTATGGCAGCATTCACATAGCACTACAAGGCAAGCTCGGCAAAACAAAATAGTGGATGAATAAAGAATTTTAGTGAAAGAGACCGACGGGTATTGGAGCGAATTCTAATGTCTACAAGGCGAACAACTGTGACAGCAAAGCTCAATCAGCATCTAGATTCTTCAGTGTCAATGATTATAATGAAAAGCCACCATCATAAACAGAATATTTACAGCAGAGCATTAATTCCAAGCCACTTGTGCCAAACTTCGTCTATAATGGAGCTACATTCACAAAACCTGGGCGATTGATAAGTGGAAGAAAGTAATATGGTCTGATAAAAAAATGTCGTTCACACTTTTCACTACAGCAGAACGGATTCACGTTTTGAAGACATCTGCACAAACTCCTTCCAGCCGTCAAACATAGAAGTGGAAGCACAAACACTATACATATTCAGTATCCCCAATCTAAATTAAATTTATCCTATAAAGCGACAGAGTGGGTCTTGCCTTTAAAATCGCCGTAACACTACATAATTACTTAATTCCTACATTGAACAACATTCAACTCCCCCCCCCTTTTGCTTTTCATTAAAACTGGGTCAGTGACAAAAGCTATCCGTCGTCTGTTTTCCCTCCCCCTCTGCGGCTGTAGAGCTTTGGCTGTTTATCATCCTTCTCACCTGCGCTCTTCATTCTCCTCCACCCCGTGGACGTTACTTTTTGTTTTGTTTCGGCCGGCTGCTTCCTCTCCATTGCCTCCCTCCAAGAAGCCTCTTTCTGATATTGGTCGTTCTTTTTCACCCTTCTCCGGGATACTGGACATACGCGATCTCCGCTTTCATCCGATTCATCTAATTTTCGTTTCGTTCATAGAAGTGGATTTGTCATGATATGGGCAACCGTATAGTGAGTTTCAGCTTGACCAATCGTAACCCTGAAATGAAGGATCACTGGGGAGAAGTATAAGGAAATTCTAGCTGCAGATCCTTCCCATGATGCAAACTTTGTTTCCTGTAGGAAATGGAATGTTCCAGGCTGATAATGCACCAATCCATGCAGCGACTTGTACAATTATTGTTTGATGAACAAGAAGATAAATTAAAACATCTACCTTGGTCCAAACAGTCACCTGACCTCAATATAATTTAAACGTTGTAGTCTATTTTGGAGCATTCAATACGGAATTGACATCATCCACTAGCATTTCTCTTTCCCAATATCTCCAACAAGAATGGCACAACTTTCCTCTATTCAGCACTTGTATCAATCGATTACTAAAATAATGTAAGATGTATTACTTGCCAAAGGCGGTCGTACACTATATTGATAATGGATTCTTTATAAATCTTTTCATTATTTTTATATAACCACTCGTATATATACACTGTTTAAAACACTTATTTATACATAACTTTTTAATACTAATAACAATTTAAAATATCATGGGCCTTAAAGCTTGCTTTTTTCTTAAATTTTAAGATCTTTGTTTGTAAAAACATATAAATTTTAGCTTTCCCTTATCCACACTAATCGTATTATTTTTTGAAAAAGTTAAAATATGATACATCCAACTTTTTTTACACAGCATGTAAGTTCATTAGAAAAAGAAAACTAAAATGCATGAGACATATGATGAATTTGGAGACATGTTCCATGAATTGTATGATGAAAAAGCTCTAAATATGTTCCCACAAAGCCGAGCAGAAAGAGCAATAATGCAATCCATATTACATATTTATGGAAAAAAAATAATTCCTTTTTTTGCAAAAAGGAAATTCAATTTTGCGTAGTGAAAATTCAATTAAGCATGCATTGAAATTAGTAATTACACTACTAGTACATAACAACTTTTCATCTCTATTTGATACCAAGCATGAACGATTATTGCGAAATGGATCAAAAATGCTCTCCTCAGTACATGTGTCAGATGTGTCTAGAGGATTCTTCATATTCCACTTCACGAAACTTAAGACTATGTTGAAATTTAAGGCTAGCTCTATGCCAGGATCATAAGTAAGAAAATGGTGCTTCACCCTTGAAGAAAAACCTTTGACTTCGTCATGATCGATCTCTTTATAAACAAAAACTGACATAAATACGATCAAATCACCCTCATCTATAGGGCTTTCTGGCATTAATTCTTCGATAGCTGTTTGCATGTTGTTCAAACCTTCATCTCCAATTGCATTTCAGAGTTATAATTTCAGACCACATAGCTATTTTTTGTGTGACGAAACTTCCTCTTTTAACATTAGCTGGCGAAATTTTTCCAACAAGCATTTAAGGTCGGTTGGCGTAACTGTTTGAGGATAAAAGAAGCAAGTGTAATAAAATCCATAAACGTAAATTTATCCATGCTTCACAACTGTCAAGGAAAAGGGTTTTAAAATTCGGATAATTATTTGGAGTGAATCGGGCTAAAACAAAAAAAACATCGTGTAAAAAAGTTTTTTGGTGAATCGTGTTATTTCAAAATCGAGTAAAAAGGACCGCGTAAAAAAATAGTTGGATGTTTTTTTAAAAATTTCTAAATATCTGAAACTGACTAAAAGTAACTATTGTCAAAAAGGGCATCCAAATGCAAAAAATATTTCTTTTTTTTACTTAATGGGTTTAGAAACGATTTTGAAGAAATAGTTGTGCAGAGTACATTACTATAAAATTTCCCATGTGTAAAAAATGTCCTTGGTATCTTATATTTTAAGTATTAAGAATACTTCAGTTACTAAAAATTTTTAATGAATAATTATAAATCATGCTACCATGTTCTGTAAATTTTATATTTATGTTTATATCTAACAAAAATTTCTTTAAAAAAGATTTTTAAACTAATTATAAATACTTGAGATAAGCCTTACTAATCTTGATTCAAACTTAGAAATAATCAGAAGTGAGTCAAAAACCTTTATTGATTACAGATGAGTGGTATTCAAAATAATCTGATGTGTGGTTTTACACCTGTGGTTTAGTTTCAAAACATTCCCTTTACTTCACCTTTGATTTTCTGTATTTTTCATGAGTGTTATTATTAATTTAATTAAATGTTTCTGTTTTCTTTCAATTTTTGAAACTTTTGCTTACAATTTTCTTCCAAAGTAAAGATTTAAAATTTTTATCCGAAAATATTTTTGACAACATTCCTTAGTTAGATATGTCATTTTTGTTGTATTTCAAATAAAAAAAAGACCTACTAGGATAAATATTTAGTTTGATTTGCTTATTTTCAACTACACATAGTAAAATCACAAAATTACTTACTTAATACAATGATTTTCTGGCAAAAGCAAAAAAAACTCTAATATTTACAGTGAATAAATGATATGGATATGGAAAATCACAACGTTTGAAAAAATTCCAATAATAAGTATAAATTATCAGAAATATAAATCATGTTATTTAAAAAAACTAATATATTTTTATATTCTATAAAAAAAATTTCACCTTTGTTTATTTTTTTTTAAACCTACTTTCTGGAAATTATAAATATGACCAAGAAAAATAAAGTCCGATGCAAATGCAAATCGAAAAATGCCTACTCAGTTGTAAAAAAAAGTTTTTTAAAAAATTAAAACTTCTTATATCGAACTTTTAACAGCACATTATTTCAATTGAATAATTACCTGATGTTCTATGCAAACAGGAACACAATCTTCATTATATTACTATTATTCATTCACTTTTGAAGTTATTATGAAAAACATTAGAAAATGCACACATTTCAACATATATATGACACAATTTTCAACATTATATCATGATACATTTAACCTCAAGCACAGAAATAGCACTATATTTTAAACTTTTAATAAAAACATTGCAAAATATACAAATTTTAATATATGTATGACACAATATTCAATATCATATCATGATAAATTTAAAATGAAGTTCAAGGATAGCCCTATATTTGAACTTTTTGAGAAAAGCATTACAAAATGTACACCTTTTAACCCTCTCGCTGCGTAGTTATTTATCAAAGTACGCTCAAAAATTGAATATTTTTATCGTATGTATTTCAAATATGCATATTCAATCTACAATTTTAAGATAAAAACAAAAAGATGTTTTGTAAAATAGCTTTTATTTTAAAATATAGAACTAGACCATAAAGATATGAACACAAAAACGAAAATGCAAACATAAACAGGAACAGCACGTGTTGCATAGTAAAATACTCCGAAAAATGCATGCCTGCTGAAATTATGGGTTGCTCAAATTTTGCTACATCTACGTTGCCCGTGGAAATCGCAGGATGCGCAGCGAGAAGGACAACATATGTATCACACAATATTCAACATATCGTGATACATTTAACATCAAGCCCAAAGATAGCACTATATATGAAATTTTTGAGAAAAACATTGCAAAATACAAACA
>BMAV01020010.1:50041-97550 GCA_019973955.1 Trichonephila inaurata madagascariensis
AAAATACGTTGTTAAATAAAGCTGGTAAAACAACCAATAACCAATTATAAATAATAATTTCTAACTATTGAATAGGAAGAGAAAACCGAGAATTGATTTCTGTGCATGGAGATTCATATCTATTCCAAAAAACTAGATAAAGTTTTAAAATTTTCACTAATGTACAACCACCAATATTCGTGTCCTGTAGGGTTAAAAGACCAAAATTATGTGTTACAAAAATTGGAGCGATGATCACACTAATTGCTCACAAAACTGCATTTGAGGAAAATTAAACTTTGTCGTCAGATGTATAGAGTTTAACTAAAACTTAATACATTCGTTGGGCTAAATTCGTGATAAATTTAAACACATGTTATCCATTAAATTCAAAATCAACATTAGACTTGTAGTTGTTGTCCTACTTGCAAAAACTTAGATACAATTCCAAATTTGGTAATGGGGAAAACGTGTTCCAGTATTAAGGTTCTTCAAAAAGCTCTTCAATTTTTTTAAAAAAATTCTTACACTATATGTGTATTTTTTCGAGAAAATCAAGTGCATTGTTTTTACCAATGTTCGTTATTATTGTTGGCAAATACATACTTTTTTAAAAAAGGTGGCAACAGCAAAGCGCGTGACGTGATTGGCTGGAAACATGTAATTGCATTTAACATGTGACTATGACGTGACATGAATGTAATCCATTTGAAATGCCTGTTTTTAATATGCTACCATGGCAACACAAACGTCGAGATTAAAAACGGTTATGTAACCGAAAAGCAGAAAGCTTGAGTAATAATTTATTTCAACCCAATCGACTTATTTAGGAACTACAATTTATATAATAAGTACTAACTAATTCATTTTATATTAAATGTTGCATATATATATATGTACTTTAAGAAAAAGAATTGTTTTTCTTTTCAGGCTTGGGTCTGGCAACAATGTTTATTGGTATCGCCATGCGCATGCTCTCATGTCTCTTAGCAGCACTTTCTGCTGGCCTCAAACTCAAAGAACAAATATTCGTCACATTTGCCGGACTGCCAAAAGCTACAGTGCAAGTGAGTATTATGTTACAACCATTAATAATCTTTTAAAAGGATAATTCAAAATAACAATTAAGAAACGAAAGAAAATTTATCAAAGTTATATGAATATATATATATATATATAATGAAAAAGAGAGAAAGATGTGTTACGTGAGAGGTTTAAAACAATATGTGTGAAAAAATCTAATTCATCTCGAAGCAAACAGTTTGAATAAGATTGTTGAATACTTTTCACAATAGTTTAAAAATGCTTTGAAAAATGCTTATATTTGGATTAAAATTACAAAAGATGCCAACTCTTTGTAACACAACTTATAACAGCAGATGATTACATATCGGCAAATAAGTAATAAATTAAATTAGAATATATAAATTAGAGTAAAGTGTTGCAAAATCAATAACAATGGTAAAGAAAATTATTTTCAACTTAAAAAATAAAATTTCAAAGTGGAAAAGTAAATTTTTATGTATCACATCAAAGCTTTTTTTTATTATTATTATTATTTATTTATTTGGAATCTCATGAACAATGCCGTTTTTTTAACTGCGGAGTTGGAGGGGTTAAACTACCTCAGCATCACACAACTGTGTATAAAAATATACAGTAAATTTGCGTAGTGTTATATTCCTAATGTACGTTTTGAAAAGTGCAGTTCGAATTTAATTATTTTTGTTCAGAGTTATAATAGAAGCAACAAAAGAGATTATTAAGCAAATGAGTTCAGTAAATCAATTACAGCAGTAAACGTGGATGGGACAGTAAGCGGTATATTCTGAGCCGGTACATCTTGAAAGATCAGTAAACCTCGAGGTGGAAGCATTGTAAACCCTGGTGACCGTAGCTCATGAAGAACTAGTTCTGATTTGGTAATGTGACCACGGTATCCGATTGGTCATGGTTCCGCACTAGTAGCCGACGAGTAATGAATGATGCATGTTAAATCTATCGTGACTCAAAGTCCTTACGTTGGAGTGGAAGTTAGTAGAATGGATGTTAGCTCAGGTCATTTGACTGAGGTTCAAAATGATGAGGCACATAGCCTAGAGCCCTCACCTGCTGCGTGAGTGAGTGAGGGAATATTAATGTCGCACTGTTCAGCTACACAAGGGATTTTTGGTAACGGATTTCGTAATTTTGAACTGTCGTCAAGTGACGAGGACGACATCTCAGCTGCCACTCCTTCTCCTAATTTCCACACCACACTAATTGGAGGACGTTTGAGCCTCGACATATTTAACGTGTATCAGCCCTCTCTGCACTAGAGGTACTAGGCTCGAACTCATGACACGCCGGCTCCGAGTTCGTTACCTTGACCACTAGGCTACCGGAGCCTGCTAGCGCTGCTGCGAGGTCGCGGTAGCCTAGTGGTTTAAGTATCGGATCATGGCTGACTTTTCATAAGTTCGAGCCCAGTACCACAAAAGACCAGCCGGGTAGGGGAGCGATGCACGTTAAATCTGTCGAGATCTCAAACGTCCTCCCGTTGATGTAGTAGTTAGGAGAGGGGGGTGCCAGCTCAGGTGTCGTCCTCATCACTTGACCGTGGTTCAAAATGTCGAGGTTGGTCGCCAAAACCCATCGTGTAGCTGAACAGTGACGTTAATATTCACTGACTTACGCTAGCGCTGCTGCAATGTGCGAGGCTAAGAAAAATTAAACCAAATCAATTTGACCATACAACCTTTCATCGCGACTTGCAAGTCATCCGAAAAGACAGAAAATCGGATCAATGAGTGTCACGCATTAATAAGAGACCACATTATTTACGGAATGTGACTCAGTATTTATAAAAGACATACCTTTTTACTTGCTTGAGGTGGCTACGGTAGATTGATTTTAAGTTTAGCCGATTAGACACGCACTCCAATTCTGATTAATAATTTTAAGCCAAGATCGTCATAAGCAGTAAAGAGAACAGAAACATATTAAGCTGATCCGAATTTTAAAGTCATCACGTGACGTGTAATTGATTGATTGTCTATTAACGTTCTCTTTTGAAGAAACATGAGAACTATTAATCACGGACTTCGTAATTTTGAACCACGGTCAAAGAGGACTAATAGCTGAAGTTATGAGTGAGTGCATGAATATTTATTACTGACGAATTTCAAAACTACCCTAGGACTATTAGCGATGAAGCTCGTAATTTTGAATCTCTGTCAAGTGACGAAGACGACGCCTGGGTATCTTTCTCTCCAAACTTCCATACCACGTCAAAGAGATGATTTTGAACCTCGAAATACTTGACGTGCTTCAACCCCTCAACACGGCGAATCTTCAGTGGCACCAGGACTCGATCTCATGATTCGACAGAAATAACGCGGCCGCGGCAGCCTAGTGGCATGTCATGAGTTCGAGCCGGGAACCATTGAAGATCCGCCGTGCAAAGAGGCGATTCACGTTAAATCTGTCGACATTCGAACTTCCTCCCGTTGATGCGGTGGGGAAGTTAGGAGAGGGGTGCCAGCTCAGGTGTCGTCCTCATCACTTGACCATGGTTCAAAATGAAGAAGTCCGTCGCCCAAAGCCCTCGTGTAACTGAATAGTGTGATATTAATACTCACTCACTCAACAGAAATAACGCCATCCGCGAGCCGTGTAGGGGAGCGATGCACGTTAAATATGTCGAGAGCTCAAACGTCCGTTGGTGTGGTGTGGTAGTTAGGAGAGGGGGGTGCCAGCTCAGGTGTCGTCCACATCACTTGACCGTGGTTCAAAATTACGTGGTCCATCGCCAAAAGCCCTTGTGTAGCTGAACAGTGCGACGTTAATATTCACTCACTCACTCGCCGTCCACGAGGTCAGGACCACTACCACTCGTCTACCACGCCATTTATTAAATTTTAAATTACATATGGAATTTAGTACAACATGAATCGTATCTGACATATGACTTTCAAATCACAATAAGTATGATGTTCAGATTTCTTCAGATTGCAATGAAAAGATCATATCACCTATTCCCCATTTTTCTTTCACTTCTGATCATCTGCCTCATTTGATGCACAAAGCTATCTCAACAGTCAAAAAATGCCGATATCAGCAGCATAGATAATTGTACTTCGGAATGTCTTGAAAATATCGCTGATGTTATCGCAGAGAAAAAAAAAGGAAGCGAAATTATTTTAAATATTTTTTTTTTTCATTTCAAGCGAAGAATTCATTTAATTTTTCACAGGTGTTATTGACTCTTTCAGGGGGAAAAAAGTATTTCAGTTATCTCATGATGTTTAGAAAATCAAGATATAAAAAGAATAATGAAAAGATAAGGTGGGAAATGATCGCGTGTTGTAAAATATACGCTCGTGAAACGAAGAAATAAACAGCTGCTTGCATTGTCAAAATCGTATAAGAATTATCTTTTTAAAAAATATATTATACAAAATTATAGTAATTTATTTCATTGTAGAATTAAATCAACAGTCGTAATATCACAAGGTTTCTCTCTCTCGATATATATATTAGGTTGGGGAAAAATAAATCCATTAATTCTTCTGTAGATGGCTGTAGTGTCGATATCTCGTGAAGTATCGATCAAACAATTTCAAATTTATGCTCATTGTCAAGGTGACATTTCACACTAAAAAAATTCTTTTGCTGTTTTTTGTTTGGTCCATTCAGTTGTGAGTTACAGGGTGTTAAAAATGGAAGTCAACAGAGAAAATTCTGTACACTTTAGTTTTTCTTTGACTAAGACGAAAATGCAAGCCAGGCGGCTGAAATTGTGAATGGTGTTTATGGTGCCGATACTGTAACAACTTATTTCATGCAATTTTGGTTTCATCGATTCCGTTCGGGCATTTTTGATGTTAAAGTTGCCCCTCGCACAGGCAGGCCCGTCTTTGAAAATGTCGATAAAATCACAGAAATAATCGAAGTTGGCCGGCATGTTAGTAGTTGTAGCATTGCCCGGGAGCTAAAGATCGACCATAAAACAATTTTAAGCCATTTGAGCAAAGTTGGATTCAAAAAGAAGCTCGATGCTTTGGTGCCACACCAATTAACACCAAAAAAACATGATGGATCGAATTTCCATCTGCGAAGCCCTGACTAAACGTTGCTTCTAACAGTTGCTTCCGCATGACCAAACATTAAATCCAGATCTCTACTGTCAACAACTGGACCGTTTGAAGCTAGCGATTGATCAGAAATGGCCAGAATTGTCCAACAGAAGAGGTGATGTGTTCCATCAGGACAACACCAGGCCCCACACGTCTGTAGTGACTCGCCAGAACCTCTGGGAGCTTGGTTGGGAAGTTTTAATGCATCCGCCATATAGTCCGGACCTGGCACCAAGCGATTACGACCTTTTTCTCGCATTTCAAAACTTCCTGAGTGATAAGAAATTGGGATCAAGAGAAGATTGTGAAAATCGATTACTAGATGTTTTCGCCAATAAGGACTAAGACTTCTATGAGAGAGGCATTATGAAGCAACCTTTAAAATCGTAACAAATTATACAACAAAACAGTGCATACTTGAGCCAAATTGGGCAATCCGAAACATATTAAATAAAATTTTGAATTTCATGCAAAAATAATGCATTTCTTTTTCCCCAACTTAATATATATATACAAATAGCTATAAGACCTAAGTATAAATAGTCAAGATGGAAGGAAATATTAACCTCAGCAGTACAATAGCAAACTCTTGGCCTTAGGAACCAAAATTGCAGGTTTAAACAAAGTTTTAGGGCTAGCCAACCTTCACCTGTGATTTGCCTATACTACTGAACTATAGAGAAAGAAAGGAATATTATTAGGAGAAATTTAAATATTACAAATAAAATGCATTATACTACTAAAATATAACGATACAAATTATAGCCTACTAGTATTTACTAGTATAGATTTAAAGTCGATGCAATAGATGTCTAAATTCCATAATACTTTTTGTTTCACTCTAATATTAATATCATCAATGTATTCTGCAGAGTATAAATTAGATTTGTCGGCAGGAAATTACTTTCAAAAAATTGAAAAAGTTCTTTTTTAAGAAATTGAATTTTAATTCTTACACAGTCGAAC
The DNA here is from genome assembly GCA_019973955.1 of Trichonephila inaurata madagascariensis. Taxonomy (NCBI): domain Eukaryota; kingdom Metazoa; phylum Arthropoda; class Arachnida; order Araneae; family Nephilidae; genus Trichonephila; species Trichonephila inaurata. The sequence goes on from BMAV01020010.1 coordinate 56,104, forward strand.
CTCCGTATAACCTACCTCTATAATACGAATTTCTCTATTTTTCGAACTTTTTCCCGGAACCAAGAGCATTTTACTACTTTCTTCGTAAAATAGCCTCCTAATAGAGAAGTGCATTTTCTATTTAGCGGTCTTTTTTCTCTTGTAATTCGATGTTTTCTTCCCTATTTTTAAAATATTTCATGACATTTTTAAAATTATTCTCTCTTTTAGCACATTTTATCGTGATCAATGACTTTGATCTGTTTTTACCAGGTGCCTATCTCACCTTGTAATAAACGGGCCGTCCCGTTTATTTGTGTTTCGGACTTAGAAGAAAGATCAGCCATAATCAGAACAATTCTAATTTATTACTCGTTTAACTTATTTTCAACAACTCAGGGTGGGAAATGCACACTCTGTTAAGTATAGGAGCAATTACACGGTAGAAAAGATAATAATTAATAATAAATCAATTAACTTCCTCTTAGAACGCTTTGGTTATCTAAAGTCTAAATCAGCGATACTCAACCTGCGGCCTACAGAGCCTTTTTAAATGGCCTGGTCATGACCCATTGCTCTCAGAAATTCATTTATTTATGAAAATTTGGTGGGAAATTCTTTATTAAAAATTCAAATGTATCAGTTTTGCTGTCGATGTCATATGGGGGGCGAATTGTTTTTTTTCTTTCTGATTAGTGATAATAGACAATTTTTAACTATATCTTGAAAACGAAAAATATTGGAAGAAAATAGATTGTTTCAGTAGAAGTAATTGTTTGATTTGTCACGAAAGAGTGTTGTATTTAAAAAATACCAATAAACAGGAATCATTCGATGACACTTTTCCTCGAATATCTTTTTCAAGAGGTGATAAATAAGCTTTCTTGAATAATCTTTACAACAGCAAAAAAAAGTGTTTAGTCAGTGGTATAGTCACAGCGGTAACAAAAGGCACCCTTTGAAATTTGTTATATTATTGGTAATCGTATGAAACCGTTCACTGATGCAGAAATTGTGAAAGAGTGATTCTTAAATGCTTTCAATTTAGAAAAATTTAGTGACAAAAATAAAAAAACTATAAAAATAATAAATTAAAAAGCAAAATAGGACTTTTAATATTTCGATAAATTTCCACATTTTAAATTTTCTATGTTATCTTGGTCTTAAAGCATTTCCGCCCCCCCCCCCATTAATTATCATGTTGCGGCTCGCATGAAATAGGTAACATATGTATGCGACCCGCTTGAAATAACTAACATGTATGCGACCGGGCAGAAAAAAAGGTTGCTTACCCCTGGTCTAAGTTAACGAAATTCCGTTCTCGGCTATTCGACCTCTGGTCGTTATTATTCAATTATAACCTCTTGACTAGATCGTCAATTAGTATTTAATTATTAGTAATTAATCGTCAATCAACTCTCGACTAGATCTCAGCTACTTTCCACTAACCTCTAACTTCTAATCTAACCCTCGTACCTAAAAGTTAATGCTTAAATATCATACCGTGTCTTCTTCTTTGAGAGAAAGTTTTCCATAGAACAACATTTAAAAGAAATACATTTCCCTAAGAGGATTGAAAAGGCTCGCGGAGAGACCCGTCCCAATCTAGAACAATGAAATGGTCATATTTTTTTCAAACAAAAAAACTGAAAATTGAGAGATTTTATCAGTAATTAAATTTAAGGACGTATGTGATAGTGTATGTTTGAAATTACTGGTTATAAATTAATGTACCGTAAAATTCGGCGTATAAAGCGCACTTTTAACACAAAAAATAAGATCGCAATTTAAGGGTGCGCGTTATACGCCGGATATGAAAATGAGAGCTCTAAAAATAAGAAAAAGAGATGAGCATAAAAAAAAAGCTGGACTTCTGTATACGTCGAAATAGGTTTATTTGAAAGAAACGACATGAACTTAAAGGATTGTAATTCTAGAAATATACTATTTTTTCTCAAACTTTTGGGATAATACCTTGAATAAATGGCTTCAAAACATAACAGCATTGCATCCTACATTTCAGGATTCTTTGTAAAAAGTAGGTGCGCGTTATATGGCTAATATACCTATAAAAATCAAAAAGTGCAGCTTCAAAGTGTAGGTGCGCGTTATATGCCAGTGCGCGCTATACGCCGGATTTTACGGTATGTTTAAAATTACTCGAAGGCTTAGAGAATTAGAAAATATCATTAAAAAATTCATTAATTTTAATATAAAATTATTTTTTAAGTGTAAAATACAATGTATTTCGGGACATTTTTTCCCCTTGTTTTCCTTGCGGATTTCTTTTTTGAAGGGTAAGATATACTCGTATAAGACACCCGTGTGGTCACCGGGTGTGAAAGAATACTCCCAAAGTAGCCCATGCGTGTCGTAGAAGGCGACTAAAATGGGACTGGTCCTCCAGGTTCGGGGGTTGGACATAGGGCTAGCAACTTTACCCCACAAAAAAAAACTCTTGTTACGAATTCTCAAGAAGAAAATATATCCGTTGTTAACTTCATCAAAATACAACGAACTAATTGGGCAGGTCACGTTGTCAGAATGGTCGAAAACCGCATAACTAAAAAAGACTTCAATGACCAACCAATTAGCACACGAAGAAAGTGCAGGCCAAATCTTAGATGGATTGATGGCCTAGAAAAAGATCTCCTAGATTTGAGAACTAAGAATTGGAGAACACTGGCAGGAAGAAGGCGGGCCTGGAAAAGGCTTCTTGAGAAGGCCAAGGGGGGGGGACAGCCCCACCCTGGGCTGTCGAGCCACTGAGTAAGGAAGGAAGATAAATAAGATGAATAGATATTAATATTCAAAAAAAAATTTGTGAATAATTACTTTTTTTTAAAAAATAATACATAGAGTTTATGATTTTAAATTTTGTTTTAAGGAGTTTTTAAAGTATATTAAAAGATGAATCTCTAACGAATTTTCTATATAATAAACTTTTTATCAAGATTTACCGACTGTATATATATTAAGTTGCATGGTTTATACACATGAAGGAGGAAGGTTCGTTCTGGGTACCTTCCGTGTCGAACGCAAGTACGTAACCAATCACGCCAAAACGATCGTCAACACGTGATGTTGGTACTAGTTCATATAGATATCACACCGCCACATATTCCCCCGCCAGTGTTTCGGCGAATAGGCGAACAATGATACCATATTCGTGGCGAGTATGTAAGCNCGTGATGTTGGTACTAGTTCATATAGATATCACACCGCCACATTTTCCCCGCCAGTGTTTCGGCGAATAGGCGAACAATGATACCATATTCGTGGCGAGTATGTAAGCAGTTGCGTCACTTGGTGGGTTGCGTCATTCGTGCGAGACGGCTTTGAGAATTGCGTCATTTGTGTGAGACGACTTGAGAATTGCATCATTTGTGTGACGGTTTGATTGCGTCATTTGTGTGAGACGACTTTTGAGAATTGCGTCAATGTTTGACGGCTTAGTTGCTTGTGCGGTGGATAGATGGCGCCACGACTGCGGTGCGTGAAGGGTGCGGTTCCTTTGCACGGCCAGGGTCACCAATGAAGGAAGAAGGTTCGTTCTGGGTACCTTCCGTTTCGAACGCAAGTACGTAACCAATCACGCCAAAACGATCGTCAACGCGTGATGTTGGTACTAGTTCATATAGATATCACACCGCCACACACATAATAATAGATTTGTTTATTGACTGGTTAACAAAAATTTTATTAATGTATGATATATTTCCGTTTGCAGGCCGCAATAGGTCCAGTAGCATTATCACTAGCCAGAAAACTCAAACTAGGGCCTGAAATTGAAGAATATGGCATAATGGTAAGATTTTCATGTTTTTCAAAAGCTGTAAAAGGTAATATTTATAATAAACTAATATTGATGAAAATATGTAAACATATAGATTGCAATTTAAAAGAAACATTGACACTATACAAGTTCAATGGCAGTTTTCATTCTCATGTACCACATTCTGATAAATAATATTTTTCATTCCTTTTTTTTTTTATAAAGTTAGAAATATGCAAAAAAATTTTAAAAAATGTTTTCTTTAATGATCACACAACACAGATACAAAAATATTCTATCTAATTAATGTGAGAAACGGGTATAAATATATATATATCGCTCAGAAGCTAATGCGTTTAAGTCCATTTTTTGATATTTTCTATAGCCTACTATTTTTTTACTCATTGCTTTTCCTTTTTTCTAATTTCTACTTTTCATAGAAAAAAGGAAGCAACGAAGAAATCCTTTATTAACTAAGAATATTATTTTTTTATCAAAATTTATAAAAATCAGAAAATATCAAAAAATGAACTTAACCGCATTGGCTTCTGAGCGCGCGACTCAAACATTCATAAATAATAACTATGCAGAATCAAATTATAAGATGAAGGACAAATGAAAGAAACATCTGGTGAACTATAACTGATTGCATATCATGAGTGCGATTGTAATCAAATCCGCATTCCGTCGTACACGTGAATTACGACCTACATACTTTGAACATAATTATTTCTGAAACGTGTGGTAATTTCAAAGATTTTCGAAATAGCGCATACTTTTATTTCAATCTAACGTCAATGTATTGGATGACATATTAGTTTCCACAGCAATCGAGTGAACGTCACTAACATGATATAGCTCTTTACATCTCGTAAATCAAGTAAATTGCCCACATAAAATAGATGTCATAAGAAACTAATATTAGTCATGTTTTATTTACATTTTTTTTTTATATTGGGTTCGAATAACCAGATTTGTTTATACTTCTAAGGCTTCAGTCGGTATTCAATTCTACATTTCAATTCCAATATATCAGTCTTTCGGAGATCGGGGGTGGTTATAGACAACAATTTCCGTTTTTAATTTATCACATTTACTCTCTTGAAATTTCGTAAGGATGTTTCTTTTGACGAGTCAATATCTGTCAAGAACGGGTTTTGCGGAAAATAACTATTAACGGAGAAATTGCGGAGGTGTAATGAATTTTTTTAAAAAAAAATTCCCGTTTTTGAACTATTCTTTGTTTCAAATGGGCTGCATTTTGATAGTTAAGTCATTGCGGCAAGTCTCCGAGAGTGGAAGCCATTTCATCGGTGGCACCATCTAGTGGCAGCTTCAGCTACCAAATTATGACAGTTGAATTCTTTTTTTTTTTTCTCAATTCAAATCCTCATCGAATGCTGAATATTGCCTTGATTTAATATTGCCGAGAGTACCAAAGCCAAATTGATATTCAAGGGATCTTTTACAAGACACATGATCATATAACATGCATGCCTACGATTTTCGCATCCAGGGAAATCTATCGACTTCAGCCAGGGCCGAATCCGCAACCTTGGGCTTACGAAGCCGGCATGACACCGAAGCCGATTCGTATTGCTTCATAGTGCGATGGTGATATAACTCTCAGTCCCTCACCCCCTAAAGAGATATGTGTACGCCACTGGTTCATGATGGGATGGCTTTACTGCCATAGGAACCACATTTGACCATACTGCGACAATCATTCTACTATTTAAGAAAGGAATTGATCCGACTAAACTATATACATGAAAGAAAAGGAAGGGGTGGATTCATAACAAGATCGCTACGAATAATTTGGTGGCAACCGTCTTGTATACTTAAGATGGCAAATTCTCAGGAAAAAAGTATAGATTACAACAAGGTTAGGGACGTCTTAAGACTCTTTGAGGCCCTGGACCCAGAGAAATCTCAAGATTTTTCGAGGCCCCTATGTAAAAGTAAGCCCTACCTGCAAGATCTTTAAAAGTAAACAGTATATAGCATGCATTTTTAAATACTCGTTCAAATGGTAATATGAAACAGATAAATGGGCACGACTCACAACTCAAAAACCTAGGCACAAACCGGCTCGGCCGATGTTATCGCATTTCGACTAAATGAGTTGAATGATTGTTTATGGTGTTAGGCCTAGGCCTAGACTTGGACAACGGTCATTACGTAATAATACACAGTCTTACCACGTTTTTCAGAGGATATGTACGCGATTATGTATTTGACCATTAAAATTATCCGAATCATGATCTTGTTAAAACAGAGTTGAGAACGAAACGAGGACCCACCGAGGTAAGGCCTTAGGCCCAGTTAGCCCATATCTTAAGACCTCCCCGACCAAGGTTATAAATTTTCATAAGATTACCAGAAGAAAAGTAAGTCACTTGAGGGGGGAGGATATTGCATATAATTTTGATTCCATTCTAATTTGTATCTTCTCACTGCAGATTCTGACAGCAGCCGTGCTCTCCATTTTGATAACTGCACCTTTGGGAGCAACAGCCATCGCCCTGCTGGCCCCAAGACTTCTGGAGCGAGACGGCAGCGTGCGTGAGAAACCCAAACGAGAAATTGCCGAGACTATGATTCCCATGTACGACAATAACAGCACGTACCATTCTTATGGAACCAAAGACGATGGTAAACCACCACCAAGTATTAGTAACGAAAATGCACAGGCTAACAGTGTATACAGTATAGCAAAACTATGATATTCTATAACAATTGTGTACTCTAAATCTAGTGCAAGTAAATACGAGACTGATAAAAGCATCAAAAGTGTCAATAAGTACACAAGCATTCATAGGAGACATTTTAAAATTCAAAACTTCATTTCTTCCAACTAATTTAGTGTTATGTTAGGAAAATAGAATTTGATAAGGTATTTGTCTCTAGTGGTTCAAATTGAGGACAAAAGAAAAAAAACTTTTTGCTCCTTGAAGCTATTTTTTTTTCATTTGAAAGGTAATAACTGTATGTATGTAATTTATAGAGTATTTTAAATAATACATTTTTAATAACTTGTGCTTGTTATGCTGGTTCAGTTTTAGAAAAACTGAAAACAGACTTTTTTTCATGTGACAGGAAAAATTACTACATTGATCAAAAAATTATAATAAAATAAGTATTTATACAAATTTTCTAACTTTCTGTAAAAATATTTTATATTAAAGTTTAGACGAAAATTAAGATACATATTTTCCACTGTTTTTGCATGATTATGAATTCCCCAAGGCAATGTAATTTCAATAAGAAAAAATACTATACATCTGTGTTATATTTAGTTTAATTTATATATATTTACGAAACATCTCCTTTGTATAATCTAAACTTGCATGCTTTTGGAAATTCTAATGAAGATAATTAAAGTTATAATGATTATTCAAAAATAGAATTATACAGATACTTAAGGAGCAAGAATTACATAATGTTTATATTTATTGATACTCTCCAAAAAAAATGCTTTAATTTGTGCATTTTACCTTTGCTGAATCTGCTGCTGCTAAAAAGCGCCTTTGCTGCGAGAATCCAGGGTCAACTAGAAAGGCAAAAAGACGGGCAAAGGAAGACAAACTGAAGATGATCAGCAGTATAACTTCTTACAAATGCTTGCTTACTTTAAGGTTAAAGTTCCTACAGAAACAAAATTTACAAAGACGAAGGGAGCAAACGAAATATTTTTTTTATTTTCATGGAATGTACTAGAAACTTGACATATATGCTGGGACTGATGTATTTTCCTCACTAGATACAAAATGGGTCTATGTAAGACTTATTTGAGTAGTCCATAGACAGACGAGTTATGCACTTTATTTGCAATGTACAAAAATGTGTAAATGATGAACAATCAACCATGTTATGCTATAAGTTGTAGATAATAAGCTTATCATTTTTTATTCATGATGAATAAAAGTATTTACCATGCTCCTTCAAAATGTATCTTAATTCTTTCTTGATGAAACATCACACATTCTTATTATTAACTAAGTAAATATAATTTTAGCAAAATATTGTACCTCCACAATAATTAACTTGAATATAAATCAATATTCGTATAAATGTTATGTGTATTATGCACAAATATTAGTTAAATAAATATCAGTGAGTCTTTTTAATCATTGTTTTAAAAAATACAATATAAACATGCACTTCATGAGAAATTTATCCTTAAGCAGAATAAGACTTCAGTTGACATTTAATTCAGAAAAATCTTGATCTTTTATACTTTGAACTTTTTTCAATTCCTACTATTAGCTCATACATTCTATATCCAAGAACACATATTTTAAAGAAAATTTGTAATGAAACAAACATTTTTGTAAAGAAATTTATTTTCCTTAAAACGTACAGTATACAAATTTTTGATATTTTTTATCAACAAAGTGACAATACACATTCCGACTTTGAAATTTAATGATATTAACATAGCAATATGATGTTCATATCTCCTGATTTCAATAATCCTTCTGAAATTTAAGTACACATTTCTGTAAAGTTAATTAAAATTTCATACATCATAATTTAAAAAATTCAAAATCTTTCTACAAAAATCTAAAATAATAGCAGAAACAAATCTATACAAAAAAACACAAAAGTATATTATTATCATATTAATGTTGCAAATACATTTTCGAGTATCATACTATAAAAAAAAAGATCACAGTAATTTATATTGGCAAATTTAATAAGTAAAACAATGTACCATAAATTCCAACATATAACCTGCACCAGTGTATAACGTGCACTTATACTTTGATGCTGCATTTTTTAATTTTAGGTATATTTGCCATATAATTGACATCCCCTTTTTTAAGAAGAAACCTGAAATGTACATATGCAGTGCTCTTATGTTTTTAAGTTATTTATTCAAGATATTAGCCTAAGCTTTTGAAAAAATAGTATACTTCTACAACTATAACTCTTTAAGTTCATAAGACATGTCGTTTCTTTGAAATAAACAATATCTGAATATATATAGAAGTATAATATTTTTAAGCATATCTTTTTTCTTTTTCATTTTTAAAGCTATCATTTTTATACCCGGCATATAACACGCACCCTGAAGTTTCGATCTTATTTTTTTGTTTTAATAGTGCACATTATATGCCAGATTTTATGATATATAATGATGTACTTATTTAAATATGACAGAATATATATACATATTATATTAGTTTTAAAATGCAGACCTCATTCATAAAAAAAAATCTTTTATAAAATGAAAATTATAAATTTCTAAAATTTCAGCAATTTCATCATTATATCATATTACTCCTTTTTTTTAAGATGACAAAAAAAATTCTTAATAATTAAAAGATTTCTTTGAAATATTTAAGTTGTTTTTCTTAATTTGTTTAAAATCAATCAAATCACTGATTTTTAAAAAAATCAATCATATTAAATTCTTGTCTTTCAGAGGAAAAATAAGATTATGATATCAAAAATTAAATATTGGAAGTACACAATTATGAAGAAAAAAACAAATATAAATATTCTTGCAATAAATTAATATAGACAATACAGATTACTTAACAGATAAAAACTGTTTCTAAAAATTAAATATCACAGAGCACAGATCTTAAGAATACTATAACATTATCACAACAGCATACAATTAATTGGTTTACAAAAGGGAAATTTTTTACTTCTATGCATTCTGAAAATTTTCTTTTTAAATACAAGAAATATTTCCAGAACTTCAACTGGAAAACAACTTTGAAATAGTCTGAGACCAACATCACTTCAAGCTAAAATTAGAAGGGAAAAGGCAAAAAAAATCTAACTTTATATATATATATATAACAAATATGTAACTCATCTTTATTGAAGATTACATTCTCCTGTTGTATGAATAGACACACACAAAAAGTTTTAGTACTTTAAACAAGAGAAAAATAATGAATGTTAAATAAGAATAAGCAAATTAAGTTATTACAACCACTAAAATGAAATTAATACCTACTTCTTTTATTTCCTTGTTTCTAAATATTAATCTCAAGTTTATATTAAGAAATACTCTTGAAAAACCTTTCTTGGTTGACCTCAACATGTATTAATTACAAATAAATATTCTGCAGTATTTACTTGCATGTTTTAAAGAGTTAATGAGAATTTTTGGTACTTATGCATCAGCGTCTCTGCAGCCAAAATTTCTCCACGAGATTCATATTTCTTCAAATAAAACACACAGAAATATTTGTTTTGATATCATGCCATAATTTGCATGTCGTTAATTTTACTGTGGTGATGCTAATACTTGAGTACTGAATTATTTTCAAAGAGAATCATTTTTTAACATTTTGGTAATCAAATCCAGATTATAATGCACAAATAATAATAATAATAATAAAGAAATTTTTGAAATGTATGTATTTCATCAAAGATTAAAAACTAAAATTAATATATTCCTTTTCAATATTTTTCATAAGAAACAAATGTATGTAATTGTACCATAACAAAATCCTTCCTTATTCCATATACAAGATGATCAATACATGGCTTGACTGGTTGTTTATTAATATCATATTTAGTAGCTATACAAAGACTGACTTCAGACTCTCAATCTAGGTCAAATGATGGAAGACAACTCCTTAATTAACATTCCACTCTCCAAACTTCCATATCACAGCAATGTGAGGATTTACCCCTTGACATATAGCATCTAAACACAGCAAATCTTTCGTGGCACCATGACTTGAAACTATAACTAGACAAAAACAATGTCTGCCAAGAGTTTACAACTACACCATTCAACAACCATGGCTTCAATCAACACATGGGACAACAATGTAGCAGTATCTAAATAAACCACTAATAGCCACCACGCGATGACGATCGTTTTGGCATGATGGCTAAGATACTCGTTTTCGAATCGGAAGGTGCCCGGTTCTAATTTTTCCTACAACACTTTTAAGACAACAATCTTGAAAGCAATATCTTTGGGAAGGGCACCACTGGGACCAGAATATCAAACACTAAGTTATAAAATAATTTTAATTTTTTTTTTTATTTTTGAAAATTATTTTCAATTACAAATGTAATTTATACTAAAGCATCACATATTAATAACAATCCATAATACCTTAATTTCAAACTTCAAAACCAGATATAGATTCGTCTTTGTTATCCTTTACTTCTAAACTATTCATTTCTTTTCTATTTGTTTTTTCATCTTGACTCAATAATAATGGTCCTAAAATGGCTATGAGGGCTGCTCCTATGGGTGCAGTCATCATAATACTGAGCACTGCTCCTGTTAAAATCTACAGAACAGTAATATTTTAAAAGTATGTTTGCATGTTATAAATAATGAATAATCAGTTTCATTTACACAGCAATGATTTCTTTCCTTTTTAAAATCATACATAACTTGCACAAAACTAATAATGGGTGATAAAATTATAACCGAGTCTATTTCAATTTCTTTTTTGATATAAAAAAAACTGCAAAATCAATAAAAAATTTAAAACATTTTTATTTGTGTAGCATTTGTGCTCCTCACATTTTCATTATTATTCTCTAAGCAATAGAAAATTTCTAAGCCTAATATAATTTAAAATATAATAATCTTTTTGCAAAAAAGCAAAACATTTAAATCAGATAATGTTTTAAAATGAGCCATAATAAAACTGGTAAACAAAAAAAAAGACATCAAATTTTTTGACAAACTACAGAACATTTAAATAAAAAAATTGCATTAAATGACGAACAAGAGTTTTTTAAAACAATTTCAAGACACATACATAAGTAACAAAATTCAGATAAAGAAGTAAACAAACCTTTTGGGCAAGATTTTCCATTTCTTTTCCCATGTTGTTAGTCAAAACATAATCTAAAGCTTGAGGACCAACAGCAGCCTATGTATATAACTATATTAGTTATTTCATAATGATATGAAAGAATTATAAGAACATGTGTAATAATAATCAAAAAGGGAAATGTAATGCTGGTTAAATAAAAAAAATAGAAAAATATTCTTTTAAAAAATTACTTTTCTCCTATTGATTGATAAAAGGGAAAAAATTGGGGATAACAAATTCTAATCATCCTTTCAGTTTTTAATGTTTACTTCTCAACATTAGTATTACTCATTAATTATTTGAACTCGGAAAAAACATTTTTATATACGTTTCTTAGCTCAAAATTGGTGACTTTTAAAATGTTTTAAGATACAGAACATAAAGATTCTGAATTATTTTTAAAAAAAATGTTAATAAAGTTTAATATAATAAAAATATTTTTTTTTTATCCTCAATTGAACTATTATAATCATTTATATTTCAATACTTTTTCTAAACTGTCAAAGGAAGAATTATGAATGCTGGAATATTTTGATGTCACAATTTATATAATTTTTTACCAATTTTAATGTTACATTATAGGAAATGTTTGAAGAATATTTTTATATTTTATTTATGCTTGATTAATTCCCTTAAAAAGCATGTTGAATGTTTTTTTTTTTTTTAAATTTCAATTACCTTTTAACTTTTTAAACAAATAAGGATTAGAAAATTGAATAACAGGAAGAAAAAGAACAATGCTTGTTTATTTTTATCTTTTGAAATCTGAAAATTAATGGAGTCCACTTTGTAAAAGATAAAATAGTTTTCAGAAATATAAATGGTACAATCCATTTAGATTTACTTTGTATTTTCTTACTTTTAAAAGCATATATAAATATATTATGCTCATGAAAATTAATAAAAAAGATTAATGAATTTTTATATTATAGGAAAGAAAAGGAGTAAATTAACTTAACTCAGTGGCACAACATCCCATGAGGGACAAGGCCTATTGTGCCCAACCCAGTATACGCGACCTTGGGCCCTGAGGTGCATGTAGAGATGCTCCAGTCAGGTGGTCCGTCTGACGCAAAAACCTCCAGTGTTAAGTTTCCAAGCAAGCTACCTAATTAACTCATATCTTGTTAACAGATCCTTTCAAGTACGTGTTAATGATACGCTTTCTAACACCTTCAGTATTAATTATGGAGTACCCCAAGGTTCCCTCTTGGGCCCCCTGTTATTTAACATCTACATTAACGACATGCCTTCTCACCCTCAAACTAGTATTAATATTTACGCCGATGACACTGTCACGCTCGCTACATACAAAAATCACAAAACTATATATATATATATAACTTTGGCACTTAACAACCACCTATATCTATTACAGAATTATTTCGACACATGGAAAATTAAAATTAATGTTGACAAAACGATAGCAGTTCTTTTCACAAGAAGGAAAACACAACCAACACCTCCTACTCTCTATTCCACACAACTCCAGTGGTCTCAGAGCACAAAATACCTTGGTTTGATCCTTGATAAAAAAACTCACTTGGAAACAACATTTGACATCTACACTGCCGTTTTGCGTCCTATTATCACCTATGGTGCGCCTGTGTGGGGATATGCTGCAGATTCTCGAGATTGCTCAGAACTCGTTAATCAGGAACATAGTTAAAGCACAGATAGATATACTAAAATTTCTTTAATTTATAACGATATTAAAATTCCCCCTTTCCAAGCTTATATTCAAAAACTGGCTATTTCCTTTTTCAATAATCTACCAAATATTGACAATGAAAATATTCAAAAATTCAATAACTATTATCCAGAGCCAGATGTTAAAAGGCCTAGGAGAATTCTCCTAGACTCCTATTTTCCCCCCTAACAATTTAGTCACTCTCCGTGTGGCGAGTGACTTTGTATTTTTCTAAGTTTCTCGTTATTTTATTTTTCTATTTTTAACTTTTTAAACTTAAATTCCCTCATAAGATCCCACACAGATTAGCATTCCATACCTCTCCTATTTGTTCAGTTCCAAAGCATCAATGCCGCCAATAAAGTGCCTACTCTCCCAGTGCCATGGACCAATCAAACGCATTCCACTCATCAAACTTCAGGACATTCCCGCCTAAACCTAAGATACAACCCTGACTGTTCCTATAGCCAAGCCTCCTTGCCACGATCCCACAACCAATCAGGACACTCTCTCCCAGCCAGGCCCTTCCACATCAGGCCACATGCACATTTTCGATATGGGATGGAGGAACGCTTCGTGTTCCATTTCCCAGAGACGTCAGCGTCCAAGCAAGCTTGGTACTTATTTTATCGACCCATTGAAGGGATGAAAGGTTGAGTCAACCTTGCCCAGCCCGGGGTTTGAACCTCTGACCTATGGTGTAGAAGCCTAGATGCACTAACCACTCAGCCACTGGGCTTAAAGGAGTAAATTATCAAAACTAATACAATTCAAGGTTTTTTATAAGAATGAAATTTGTAAAAAGTCATTTACAACATACATGTATATTTTTGCACAGTTATATTTTTAAATGTGGTTTACTTTTAAATTTTAAAATAGAATTGTATTCTGGAGGGGGGAGGTGTCATTTAAATACAACAGTTTTTATGTGAACAACTTTCTTTACAAATGTAAATAAATATGACTCAGATAGTGACAGGCAATTCATGTGTAATTTTATTAGAACATTTTGGTTATCCTCACGTCCTTTTAATGTATTTGCTACACATGAACATCTGTCTTTGGAAGTGAATATATCATGAAGTTATGTACATCATTGGCAAATCCATGTTCTTTCTTTTTATATGTAGATCAGCATTATGAATAAATTATACTCTAACTTTACAGGTTTATTAATTTTCTTCTTGAATATTACAGAACTTTTTTCATGAACTGAAATTAAAAATTATTCTTTCATATATCTGCATATACTGTGAAAAAATTCACTGTAGAAGCAAAATGAAACCAGTATTGTTTCGAATGCAGACTTGTCAATTTCAACAATTAATTGTTTTTTTTTAAGGTCAACCGCCATGTTTTCAAAAACTACCTTTATTCGATATGCGGGCGAAAATGGGAATTATGATGGGCTATGCACAACGTACTAAGGGTTATAGAATATGATTAATGAAACTTCTTTGGGCTCGAGAGTGAATGAGATATTTGCCCAGTTTTGCGTTAGGGTGAAAAAGCGAACGGAAGTAATCTCCCCCTCACATCCCCCGAATCGTAGCCATGGTGAGGAGATAGCAAGCAAAAGAAAAGGAGGAAGCGGGGACACCACGTGACTTGTGTCATATCCATGAAAAAGTTGGTTGATTGCCCACCTCTCCGATTAGTCAACTAGCCCACCTTCCGACTGGGGATCCTTCTCCCCCAGACCCGGGAACATTTATCAACAGTTGTATGAGTTGCAGTTTGTGCATTACGATGTAGAAAAAATAGCTCTCACAGCGAAAGGGCGTCTTTTTTAAATATTTCCAAAGATTGTTGGCTACATGGTGATGTGTTTGGCGGCTAATTTGTTTTTGTAATTTTGATTTTCATTGAATTATTATTAATTCTAGTCAGAATGCCTAAATCAAATGCACAAATAGGAAAAGAGTTCCATGAAAGAAAAAAGAAAGAAAAACTAACAGCAAATCCAGTAAAAAAACTGAAAAATAGTGCAAATTCATCAAGTGCTACTGCCAAATCTCCATCAGAGTACATGAGAGAATATCGAGCACGGAAAAAAACATTGCAAAATACTCTTAATGCTGAGTTTAAGGGATGGGGAATGTGCTATTGAGACTCTTCTAATGACAGCACAGATTAATACGGACTGTGTGAACCACCCTGTGCCATCAACTATAGAGCCCTCAACAAGTCTAGTGCATGTTAGAATGAATGCATGTGAATCTATAATAAATTCTATCTTACGTTACAAAGACTATCATTCCCATAAAAATGCTCACAGAGATTTTCAAAAGCGATTCGTTGATAATCCTTTCAGTCACGGGTGTTCTATTTGTGATAGATTATGGTTTAGAGATGATTTGAGAACACCTGTTGCTGAGCACAAAAATATTTTACAAAATCTTTTACCAGGAATTAATTTAGAAGACATTAAAGCATGCTATAATTGTCGACAAAGTTTAAATAGGAAAAGTATACCAAATTTATCAAAATATAATAGTTTTGTATACCCAGAAATTCCAGCACATCTTCCTACTTTGGATTTGGTATCAGAAAGACTCATTTTGCCACGAATACCTTTCACGCAAATTAGGCAATTGAGACATGTACACAGTCAATTTGGAATATTAGGGCAAATAATTAATGTTCCAACATCCCCAAAGAAGTTTCACTTCTATCCTGTGGTGTTCCATCCACCACTATTTTACAAATTTCCCCCCCCCCCACCTTGTCTTTTTAACTAGAATGCAAAATTTCTTGCAAATATCTCAGTCAATTACTGCTGTGTTTGACATTTCTCAACTCTTTACAACAATTAACACTGGTAAATTCCTTATAACAATATATAAATCTAATAGCTGTGGATGGCATATGAATATTTTTGAACCAATTAACATTTGTAACTCCAACATATTGATTACAATTTTTAATCCTGCATTTTCAGAGCACCAGTTTCTCATGATTCAATTTCTTGACACAAGAATCTCATTTTTTGTACTTTAGAAGCAAAATATTATTCTCTTCAAGAAATTTTCTTTTTCTTCCATTGTTGACAAATCTCACAACTTTAGAAGTTTATATTAAGACTAATAAGGCATAGGAGAAAATTTTAAATACTGAAACCAAAATCTTTTGGTAACATGATACCAATTTGTTAAAGGTAAGCTGGAAATCATTCATGCAGTTTTCAAGAAGCACTGCATTCATATTTTCAGAAGTTGACATCCATTTTAATCTTGACAATATGTTATAAATATTTATAGTGTGAAAGCACTAAAACTTTTTTAATATTTATAAAATATCAAAGTATTTTGTTAATATGGCACTTAATTTAAATAAAAAAAGTTTGGTTTCATTTAAAAGTAAGGCTTCCAATGATTTATTCTAATTTTATCAAGGCATGTTCTCCGACAGCTTCACTCTACTGTATTAATGCAAATACTATATGACAGAGTAAATGTAACATTTTTTGTACACATTAAATGTAACATAGATTTCTCATTAAAATTCGTAACTCATGTTAATTACATTATTCACTTTGCCTTATTATTATCATATACAGATTATATATATATATATATATATATATATATAAACAAATTTAAAAAATATTTAATCCAGTTTTATAATTTAAATTCAAATCATACTTGGACAGTCGCTTTAGGAAGCCATGCAACAGCTATAAAAATCTTTTCTTTCAGATTAAAATCACCACCAAAAGAAGCAAACATGGCTGTGGCAATACGAAATGCTAAGGCGATCAAAAGGGTCAAAATTGTGTTACCTAAACAAAAACAAATTAAATATTACATATCCAACAAGAGATCACTACTTTTGAAACATATATTAATGCATTCAATTTCCCTATATTTAATAGTGAAATTACAATAAGTTTAATTCTATTTAACCTTTCAATCTAGTTGAAAAAATGTCATGTTTTATCTGTATGGGTCTAATCAACCCAATTTTTAAAAATTTAGACCTCAAGAAATAAATTATAAATAGTTTATTTTATGTACCATGGTTAGCAAATGAATGAGCAGATTTTAAATAGTTATACTTCAAAACCATGGTACACATTACAATAAGTGATACACAAAATCAAAGAAAAATTAATCAAATTTTATTTTCAATGACAAATGCTTGATATATGACTATTTTGTTGCATAGCAAATATCTAATCTATAATGAGATTCGTTTCACACATTCTGTAGTATCACATTATCAATTGTTTCCAATGCTACAAAAAAACGTTCGTTTAGTTCTTGCATTGTTTTTGGCATTGGTGGTCAAATGTGTTGGAAAAAAAATTGATAAATTTCTCTATAATTTCATCAGTTATTGTAACAAGTGCAACAGTTTCGAAGAAATAAATATTTAAAATCTGGTCATTTGTGCAAATCTTATATTATTAGTAATTATTATTGTACCAAATATATTACAATATTACAATTCATATTCCTTCTACTTTTTTCCCCCATTTTAATGTTCCACTGACCAATCTCTAAAGTTCATATAAGATTTTTATAAAATCAAAACAAATTAAATAATTCATCAGTTTTAGCTACAATTTTTTACTTACATGTTGTAATTATAATATTGTCAATGTTTTCTACAATACACAAGATTTAAAGTACATATTTAAATGTTCTTAGCTGAGAAAGGCCTAGTATAATGCACATCTAGTTTGATTTGTCCCATCTCAGGGCCACATTCTTTACACCTTTCTCATTTAAATGTTCTGAAATACATCACTCCACCCTTTGCAGTTACTTGCTTATTGTAGAGATATATTCTTTTTTTCTCTAAACATTTTTATAACTCTCTGAAAGTTGCTTTCTTTCCTTCAGAAAAAGATGCTCTTTAAAGGCTTGTATTCACTGTATAATGGATTGATTAACGTGCATAAAAATTTACGAAAACAATAACTGCTGCTGGACTAATCCTCTTTAGGCAACTGGTTTAATTGCCTCTATTAAGACATTTAGTTTGATTATAGAATAAAATTATGCCTCTTCCATTGTGATACAAATTGGATAGAAGAATCACTTCATTTTTTATAAGCACATATAACACAAGAACCATTCTGGTTTCAAAATATCTGTCTGGTCGTCAGAAATTTCTGCATAGTATAAATGATCTAATTCATCAGTTTCATTCAATTCATTGTTGCTTGTTCCAACAGATTGATCACTGAATTCTTGTAAATGCTTTCAGGTCCTCTTTAGAAAGACAAAATTTATGACTCACCATGTTAAAATGCACTCTAAAAATAACAAAACATGTTCAGAATATACACTTTGAACATCATTCTCAGATTAGATTTGAATTTGTAGCAATCAACATTTTTTTGCATCATGTGATCGAGTTAATATTATTTTACAGTAATGAATGCTTACGTATAACTCATGATATTCATCACATGTAGCAGACCAATTGGAGAAGAGCAACAGCAGATACTGCTTAGTAATAACATAATTGTTTCTGCATTTTGGTATGATAACATGATCTATTGACCAGTCATTAAAATGAAGTCTATAAAAAATACTTAATGGGCTTACATCCAAAGAAATGTATATTAAAACTATGGGTTGATTCTTCTGATTTTCTATTACTGATACTTTTGAAAAATACAAAACATTTGAACAGTCAGAATTCAAATCCATGCAAGATATCAAAAGATAATAACTGATAAAAGATAGTAAAAATATATGCAAAATATCAGTTTTAGTAGTGAATCAAATTGATCCATACAGGATAGAAAAGTTACATCAGAATTAATAATGAATAGAATGATGTTATGATAAAAGTTAAAAATAACTTGAAACATTGTCGTAAAAAAAAAAGATTACAAAAAAAGTTATACCTAAGTTTGATTGCAGATTTTGTACTGAAACTTCTGCACCAATAAGACTGAAGAGAAATGGTTGCAATATGACCCACATTTTACCAATGACTTTCTCTATATTTTCCTGTAATAAATATATAGGGTATTGCAAAATTTAACTGGCAAATTCAAAGCAGTGATAGATGACATCATGAGGATGAAAACTTACCATAGAACATAGCAATGTAAATCCCACTGAGAGGGTCAAAATTGGGGAAAATGCATTCAGGCTTTGATATAACACAGGAATGACCAATGTACAATACCAACTACAAAAATATGCATTTAATTAATTATTGCAATAGTTGTTAGAAATGGCATCCGAAAACATTACACAGTTCACAACGATATAAATACAATTCCTGGATATTCTGGAAGATGCCAGGTATACTTTTTATGTCTGAAACAAGGATGACAATCCATGTAACAAGATCCCCTGGTCTATCCACAAGTGTCGTTTAAATGAGTACCCCCACGTGGTAAAGTCACAACGATTGAGACCTGGCTACACTGGGACAGAGATTTTCTACAACCAACTTGTGTGCATAATGTGTGTTAACAATGCCTTCTCATGCAAAGCTAAACTCATCAGTAAATAAAACAGTGGCACGAAATTGAGGAATAGAATGTGTTGCAAAGTCAAGTATCCAGCACATGAACTATTCATGACAGGGATAGTCATCTTCAGTTAGAAGTTGTGTCTTCTGGATGTGGAAATGCTAGAGTACAGAGAAGTAGCAAACCACTACAACACAGTTTTTTCCATTTGAGCAGTGCATGCATTGTGCAGTCTCCCTACATCACAAGCCATGTTTAGGGGAAGGCTCCTATCTTCTTTAGTAGTCAATCAATTCTAGCACAGGTATTATGGTGTACAGTTATGGATATTGCCATTGGTACATCTTCAATGCTAAGTGCTCATTGCCATCTGCTCAAATTTACATCAAATGCTTATCAGCGTATCCTGGTACATGTAAGCAACTACGATACTGATTAAAATAAACAACTAAATGCTACACATGCTTATAACTGAGAAACAATTATTTATATTGTTCATGTTAGCACAGTTATTTATTAACACTGTTAACTTTTACCATTTAAGTTATATATATTTGAAATATCTCTACTAATGGTGAAAAAATCATGGAGTCATAGACAGGACACTCTAGCAGTCTGCAATTTGAGGATTCAGTGATCAACAAACATTCACTTTTCCGCTCCTCTGAATTCAAAGCCTGCATAAATTTTTTTGCATTTTCATCCTCTCAACATGGTTTGAGACCCTATATTCTATGATAAGTTTTTATCCTCTAGATACATTTCATCATCTCTTTGAATTTGTTGGTTAAGTTTTGGAACCTATTGAATAATATACAATAAAAAAAACACACACAAATAAAAAAAAATTATATTTTTACGAAAAGATCCATTATTGTTTGTAATATATGAATTAAGAAATTATTTCCAAAGCTTTTGAATTTTACAAGACAAGAAATTTTAAATATAACGATTAATGTCAAGATTTTTAACATGCACTTAAAAATTATGCTTTTAATATGTATCCTTTGTAAACAAAGGGAACAAGTAAATAATCAGGAGATAAAGTTAAAAATAAATACATAAGTATAACAATTGTTTAAAAATGAAACTATGTTTAATTGATCAATTATGTGTCTAATATCTGACAATTAAGAAAATCAAGTAAAGTTGTATAACTATTTTTTTTAAATCAAGCAAATTTTTTATTTTGTCTGGTATATATTAAAGGTTACATTTTACAAAGCATTTTATATGTATATAATGTGGAAAGAAAATTAATTATGCAATTATATTCCACAAAAAAGCGGAAATTGTTAATTTTTTTAAAAAAAAAATAAACCATATATATAAAATCAGTATTAAACTTTTTATTTACATCTATGAAATAAAACTGTTTAATTTAAAAATGCTTTACAAGGATTGTAAACACTTTCTGAGAAAAGAAATAATTATTAAAATGTTATTTTGACTTCACTTTCTCCCCAAATCAAAAACAAATCAAGAGAAACTTTGCTGAAATTTTGATTCGATACAACCTATGAACTATTATTTAATACTAAGAAATTTTCCAACAAATCCAAAGAAATCTTTCAAGTATTCTACTTTCTTAAATCAGTTTTTAAATATGTTAAACAAGAAGAAATAAATGCATACAATTAAATGAAAATATTTACAAGATGATCAGCATCTTTTTTCCAGCGAAGAGATGCAACAAAAGCCATCACCAGACAGGCTATTGGACCTGCACCAGCAATTTCTAATCTTTTACTCAGGAACATCCCAGTAAATCCTCCAAGACAAAGTAATATGACATGGTAGAACAATGAAGCTGACTGAAAATGAAAATATGACTTGCAATGAAGCTCAAATAAATTCAATAAGACTTTAAAATGTATATCTCCTAAGATATAAAAGGATTTCCATGAAAATTTATAATTACCATAAAATCCGGCGTATAGCACACACCTATACATTCAAGCTGCAGTTTTTTATTTTTAGATATATTCACCATATAAGGCGCACCCCCTTTTTACAAAAAATCATGAAGCGTACACATATAATACTCTTATGTTTTAAAGTCATTTATTTAAGGTATTATTCCAAAAACTTAAGAAAAAATAGAACACTTCTAGAATTACAGACCTTTAAATTCATAAGGCATATCATTCTTTTAAACAAACATATTTCGATATGAGTAGAATTTTTTTTTATTCTCATTTCTTTTCTTTATTTTTTAAAACTCTCATTTTCATACCTGGTGCATAACGCGCACCGGTAAATTTCGATCTTATTTTTTTGTGTTAAAATTGCGTGTTATACACCGGATTTTATGGTATTTGCAATGAAAAAAAATTTAATTCTTCAGTAAATAAAATAAAATGTCATTTATTTCACGTTATGAAAAACAATCGCGCTTTTCTTGTTTTATTCTGAAAATTACTACGCATTTCATTCCGCACTTTTAGCATATATATAAGAAAACTCTTCAGCACTCAAACAGTTAATATTTTAAAATATGATTCAGGCATAAATAGAAATGGAAATTATTATAGTACCATGTCACACATTTCAAAAAAAATTTTTTCAGAATAAAAACAGAACATTTAAATATTCCAGATAAATACTTTTCAGGCTCATGCAATGAACAAAAATGTCAACTATTCCCTCTTTCCAGTTTAAAAAAATGTAACCAATGATAATTTATAAATTAATCACGACTTATATTTCTTATTTTCGCAAGTTTCCATAACATCTCTCAATAAACAAGTTAATAAAATTTGAGAATATACAATAAATAATTAATTAAAGATTATTTGAACATCATTAAATTTAAACATTATTTCAGTAAAATTAAGGAGGAAAAAATTAATGAAACAATTTAAAAATTTCAAATATAATTTCCTTCCATACATTTTAATGCCACATTTTTTGTAATATTTTAAAACAGAAATTAAAATATGAAACATTTTATATAAAATTAGTTTATGAATAAATATGTAATGAAAAAGACTTAAAAAGCACAAATATGACAATCATATTAGAAGTAGATTTTTTCAGAAGATAATATAATTTTATACCAACTGAAGAAATCTGTGAGCCAGGCAGGATCCAAAATGCTATCCCAAATAAAATACCGTATACTAATCCACCTACAGGTTCCAAGATACCTTTTAGAAATGTTATCCATAAATTATCACCTGTAAAATTTAAGGGAAAAAATATAGTAAGTTAATGGGAAAACTATTTGAAGAACTTATTATCAACTGAATATATGAAAGACAGATTTAACTACCAATTAAAGTACTGCTTAATAGATAATAAATTTTATTTAGTATCCATTCATTTTTTTTAAAATTAAGTAGAATTCAATCTATTCATTTTGAAATGAAAATACAAGCCACAAAAGTAAAACCATTTTGAAATAATATCTTAATGTTAATAACTTTAAGTCATAAAATAATTATACATTATAGCTGTTATTGCCAAAAATATGTATAAAATTTTGAATATTCTAACACATATTTTATTTGAATTTTGAATGATCTAACACATAAATTGGCAAAAATTTTATATCCTAAACATAATTTTCTAAAATTTCAGCAGTTAAAAAATATTGTAAAACTAATTGATTGATCATAAACATTACACCCAGAAGAAACATAAGGCTAAGAATCTTATAATTCTGAGCCACAGTCATGGAAAAAACGACACCTGACCAGTCACCACTTTTCTAAACTTCCACACTACACCATACAACATAATGCATACACCATACAGCATAATGTAAATGTACTGCATTTAATTAAAAAAAAGTGTCACACATCTAAAAGATTTTGTTTTTTTTAATCCAATTTTTTTTTACTGAATATTACTCATTATAATCTAATTTAATAAAAAAATTTTATTAAAACTATTTTCTCTTAAATTTTTCATCATAACACATATTATATTAAAATTATACAAATCTGCTTTAATTAGAATAGCATATTTTCTAGAAAGAATATATTTTACCTCCTGACAGGGACACACTAAGCATGATAGTAAAACCAGTGATGGCTAAAATATCATCTACAGAGGCAGCAGCAATCACTAAAGTTGGTATACCTTTCTTAATACCAAAGGATCTATCTTGCAAACTTAGAAGACCAGGAACTACTACAGCAGGTGAAACAGCTGATATGACAAATCTGTTGGAGAAACAATTTACTTTTAAAAAATAATAAAACAAAACTGTGTCAAAAAAATTAGCTGAAACCATCTTATATCAAAACTACAAATAGGGAAATTATTAAATATGTTGGTTATTTGGGAGGAAAATTCAGATGCATAAAATTCGTTTTTAGAGACAATTTTTTTAAAATTATTTATGTCAATTTCTTATCAATAAAATTAAATTTAAAAAGATAATAAATCAGGAAGCATTTCATTTTTTGTATCACTATAAGAGTGGTTGAAAAAACTTTTTTGAGATAGACTCCAGGTCATCCCCTTTTTTTTAGACTCGTCAATAGTAAAATATTGTAAAAATTTTTAGCTTCTTACTCAAATTCTAAGAGGGTGCTCAGTGACCTCCAAATTTAACATTAGCAGGTGTACAGGAAATGTAACAAGTGATTTACAGTACAGAAATATTTTTAATTTTTCCCAGAAGTTTTTTGTTTAAAGTTACTGTATATGTATATAACAATTATATATGTATATTATTAATTATTTCTAAAAAATTTTATTATATGTAGCATTATTTCTGTTAATTATTTCCATAATGAATGGCAATATCAATGCTAAACCGAAAAAAAAAAAAAAAAAGATTTCTAACTCGTCTTCTTGTTACCAACTGAAAATAATTTCGAAGTGAAACATTTAATTTCATATTATAATGTACATGATTATGTCTAATGCTATACATAATTTACTGAAAGAGTGGAATATTACAGAATTGGTTCAAGCATGAACATTAACTGTTTAAATGAAACTTGTATTTTGCTAGAAAGAAAACTTGGATGTAAACTTAAAATGCTGGCATCACATAATGGAATTAGTTTTGGTAAAAATCTTTACTTTGTATTTTGGGTCTCCAAGTTTTCCACACATTTCAATTTTTAAGATGGTTAAGTCTGTTCGGAGTGGTGTGTGAGAATTGATTACAGAGCACTAGAACTAAATGGGGAAACAAAGGTATTTGAAAAACCAGCTATTACACTTCTTAAACATTACATAGAAACAACTAAATCTAATATCAGAGATTATTACAAAGAACTTATCGAACTGGCACAGGTTATGTGTTATGATATACACTAGCAAAAATACTTTGGTGAGCACCAGGTCCAATTTGCCATGCTCAATTGTTGGCTAAATTACATTTTAAAGATAAATTTATTTTGAGATAACAAAACACTTTTATTCTAATACAAAGGAAAGAAATGCATATTTTAATAACTGTGAAATTTTACATTATTTTATATACAAAAGTATGAACCAAAGCACAGCTTATAATTAAAGCACCTGAAACAGATTTTTTTGAAAAATCTTGAAAGCTATTTATCAATATACAAAAATATTACGTTTTCTGCTAGAAAAGAGATGCAGTACCATGTGTGGAATTTATCTGATGACTTGGTACGACTTTTTCTCTTTTCCGATAAAGTTTCAATAGAAGAAAAATGAAGAATTGTAGAGCAGATGGCAGCTATGCAAGTGTTTAAGATGCTTAATGCAAGAGGTAACCTGACTTTTTCCAAGATGGTGTGCAACTGACAGACTTCATGACAAGGAAAACAGCAGAACTTTATCTCAAATAAATATAGGCAAATAATCATTAAGGCTTTCTCTTTACAAATGGAATGACAATTATGACCATCATAAAGGAAAAGAACAACTTCAAAATTTACCAGTTGTGAATGATACAGCACACAATGAGGCTAATTAATAATGCAACACAATGAGGGTAATTAATTAATACAGCACATAATAATAATGGTACAGCACAGTGAGGCTAAAAAAATTAAGCTAATTGAATATATTTCAATAAAATTATAACAAATGGTGAAAATGCATAGTAATTCTTGCTGTAGAAGCCAATGGAAAATGCATTCCATCAGAATTACAAAAATATCAGTTTTAGACACTATTTTGTAACTTTAAAGGGCAAATATACTTACATTTGCATTTTTTATTTTTACTTTTGATTTATTCTTTTATAAAAGGTTGTAAAATTTAAAAAATTACACACATTTTGCAGGTTTTTATTTTTTAAACAAACAATTTATGAAAAGCTATTACAAGATACAATAACTTATGCAATTAAAATATAAAGTTCAAATTCTACCAAAATATTATTGCCCGTAAGTCTAAAAAATCCAAGAGGCGACCCAGTATGTGCATGAAACTCTTTTTTTTTCATATGCACTTTTGTTTTTTTCATGAGCATCACAAAGTAGTAACTAGAATTTTAGAAATAATTGTTTTTCTGAACAATTCACATAAAATATAAACTACAATTAATTATGACAAATTTTGAAAAATATAAACTTATGTAAAAAGGCATTTTTATTCAAAAAATTACTTCAGTTTATATTCTTGTATATATTTTAAGAAGTCAAAAAACTATCTATAAAATATTAACTATTTTATTTGACAAAATAAAAAATGAAAATAATTTGAAAAAAATATATTTTAATAGTATATACTACCTACATTTTGAAAAAATATATAAACAAAATAAGAAAGCAATATAGTCAAATGCAGTCTCATTATCAAAAGTGAATGAAGATAGATGCAGATTTTTTTTTTCAGCAATAATTTGCTTACCCAAGCATTATAGCCCATGTCCATGGTAAATGTAATAAAAAGTGAGATATAATTGATATTACTATTGTTTCAACAATACATGGAGAAAAGGCTAATTGAAAAACAATTCGTTTTAATGTCTTCAATTTTTCAGCATCCAATCCCAGGCCTGCTTTCAACAGAATAATAACAAATGCAGAAGCTCTGTAAAATAAGAATAACTCATGCACAAAAAATATGGGCATAAAAGTAACAAATTGACATCTATCTGGTAACACTAAGAATACAGTTATTATACTATTTTTTAACTATTTCTTGAAATTAAAAAAAAAATCTTCATATAATTTTTGACATCAGTTTTTTCCAATTAAAAGAAAATAATCTACTCTAATCTCTTAGAAGCCAAAAGATACATATTATTTTCTATAATTTTAATTAAAAAAAAGAAGAGAATCATATTAACCTACTTGTCATTGTTAAAAAGTTTG
This sequence comes from Trichonephila inaurata madagascariensis, assembly GCA_019973955.1. NCBI lineage: Eukaryota > Metazoa > Arthropoda > Arachnida > Araneae > Nephilidae > Trichonephila > Trichonephila inaurata. The sequence continues at coordinate 83,060 of BMAV01020010.1, forward strand.
CAAGGGAAAATTTACAAGTGTAAGAATGCTTTTAATAAAAGAAAATAAATTGTAATTAAAAGACATTGTTGCAAACTGCTCATTATAAGTCATAATTAGATGTTTTAAAATTAGTTAACTCATTCATATATTTATAATACCTCAATGTTGTAGCCCATCTAATGGAAATATTCTTATAAAAAGGGATGAAAGGAAGATTTCGGAAAAGAAATCCAGTTATCAACATACCTGTAAAAATTAAGAAATTTTTAATCATACACTTTTTTTTACTTAAAATATTAAAACTTTAATAAGTGCATGAAAAATACAGAAGCATTTTAAATCATAATATGAGAAAAATTTTCAGATGCCTTTATAATTCTTATATTCATAAATACTTATAAATAATCACAAAATAAAAACTTTTAAAGAATAAAATACAATATCCCCAAGTGTTTATATATTACATGTTATAAGTAAAATTTATGAATGTTTTTGCATAATGTTAAAGAATAGGATCGGAATTCGAAACACTTTTTTTAGATTGAAATTTGCTCCAATAACAACATTACTATTTGATTTCATTATCCTAAAAAGAGGGTACCATATTTTATACTTCTCATTTCCAATTAAATTGAATGATTTTTTTCTGCGATATAAAATATGTTGCATATTTCATCTTCTGTTCATATACTGTAATGTTAAATGAGTTTGACTCTAGCACAATTATGAAATTTTCTAAATTTTAAAGGCACAATATAATAAAATAATGCATGCATTTTGTATTTATTGTGACAAATTTAAAAGAAAATTGTTACAATTTGATTGAAAAAAATATGTTCTGAGTTTTGTTCAGATTGTTTATCATAAAGCAAAGACAACCTTAAAAAAAATTGTTTACAAAATTTTGAATTATAAGTATTTTTATGATTACCATACAGAACGATGATAAGTTTCATTGTTGTTATTTTTTTATTATTATTTCTTATAATAAATAAAAAAAAAAATTTAAGGAATAAGCAAATGTGTAGCTATTTGTACTTTGATCACTTTTGCAAGGTTAAGCCATATAACACATTACATGACAACTTATATTGACTACATTCATTTTCATCAATACTAATTAATTCTTATATTCACATAAAGGTATAAACTACAACACAGAAAAAGTACTATGAATTTATTACTCATATCTATGTTTGATTATTCACATAATGATCATATAGTTCATAATTAAGACATATATTTGAGTGGCTTAGCAGTGATATTTTCACGCCAAACTTACATTGTACACTCATTTTTATCATATTAATCGTTAATATTAAATTAATCCCCTTTCTCAAAAAATGTTAATATTGTTAAGAATTTCAAACTGGGTTTGAGATAAACTAAAAACTTAAATTCATTTTCAAAAAATTAAAAAATAGAAATTCATTTACATTTAAGTTCAATAGAATTTAATTATATATTAAAATATAGTTTTGAATAGTTTGACAGCATAAGGTACAATAAATTTTTCATATAGTAATGTTAAATTGTTTTTTAAAAATATAGAACATTTTATAATTACACACACAAAAGGTTTCTTTCTATAGTGAATCTCCTTTTTCACAATTCCTACTATTAGCTCACAATCTCTATATATTTATTTATCTTGGTGTAATTTTCAATCGTTAATAAAATACACTTTAAAGTGTTCCATTGAGCTGAAATTTTATATACATGATTATTTTGGATGACAATACAATAATTTAATTATAATTAATAAAAATTAATTGATTAAAACTAATTATTTAAAGAATTACAAATACATACAGCCACATTGGCATCATTTTTGGCGACTTGTGTCAAAACTTGAAAAGGTTTTTTTTTTTCATGTTTTAAAGCATTCAGTTGAACTGAAATTTTATATACACAATTGTTTTGGATGAAGATACAATACTTTAATGATAATTAATAAAAATTAATTACCACTTAGTGTGGTGACTCTGTCGTATGTATATACATATTTATATTACTTGGAACTATTTAATAAAAAGTAGCTAAATAAAAAAAAATTTTGTTGATCTAAGTAGGAATTGATTTAAAAAATTTTTTTTGTATTACTTGTTTAGAGTATATATTATTTTTATTCTTATAAAATATTTCACAATAGAGAAAATATATATTTCTTTTTTTCTGTATCAGTTGAGGTTGTATGGGTAGATTTTTGTGAGTATGTTTAAAGAATAGCAGGTATTTCTGATGCTGATCTTAAGCATATTAAAAAAATATACTCCTTTAGGTTCCTTTTACATTAGATACTGCATCAATATAAGAAAACTAGAGATGATCTTGAGTCATTAATTTTAAGAAAATAGAAGACAATACACAAAACAAAGAATTCAATTAGTACATATAAATTTAAAATGCAAATAAAACATTAATTTAGTCAAGAACAGTGTAATAAAAATGACTAAATATGCCAAAAATAAAAATATTTACCAATAAGAGGAGGCAGCTTGATAAGACAGACCACTCTCCCAGCAATATGAGCAGTCACAGAGAGTATGAGAAGAGCAAATAATTCACTTCCAGGCAAAGCATCCGTACCTAAGATACCATAGAGAGATGCACACAAGAAAAGTAAAACTAGTGATTGGGTTAGGGCTAGAAAAATTTTTCTTTTGCTCGGTAGTATGCGATGCAATTTGTTTCCAGATCTTTTTCCTGAAAAAATAATCAGTACGAACTATTAAATGAAGAAAGATTGAGATATAAGAGTTAACTGCGCACAATCCAGATAAAAATGCTAAAAATGTGCACTCTAAAATTAATACAACTATACAGGTATTTATTCATAAGGAATATGATTTGGTAACTGCATTTACAAGTTGTCACCAACACAAACATTACTGATATTATCAATTAACAGTTGTTTCTAAGCTAAAATCATTTGTCATTGACACATCACACAGAAGTTTGTCAACCCAACAATAAATAAAGTGTAAGATTTCTTCAAAATAATCCTAGAGCTCCAGAGAACTAATTCCTCACACAAAAACCGATTTTTGCACGAAAACCAACAATATTACACCTCTAATGGCATTTTTTGCCTACTTTCATCCACATGATGTGACCAGTTGGTCAAAAGAGCTGTTGATGTAAAATGTCCTGCTATTATTAAAAAGGTGATTGTGCCTTCTTCATCCATCAGCAACTTCCAGATTTTTATAATTGCAGCAAAATGGTAGACGAATCTAGACAGCAGTATAACAGAAAGAAAATGGCAGTAAAAGTGACAATACCCATGTAAATAGCACTCCCTATTTATTTCAGCAATAATTATATAAGCCCTGATAGTTAAAAACAGTGCCACCTATTTATAATATTAACAACAGGTATAAGCCAAAATTTAACATACTTTCCCATATAACTGTGTTTGGTTCATAGTCTGCATAACCAATAAGTAACAGTTTTTTTAACCATTCAAACATAATCAAATTAAAATATTATTTAATGTATTCGCTATCTTTATTTACAAACATAATAGAATTTACCATTTCTACAAATTACATGAAAAAGCATGTGGAATTAAAAGTCAACCTGACTCGATATTTTTCAGTTTTGCAAATAATGTTTGTGCCTAGTGAGTTTATAAATTTACTGCCAAATCTTTGGTGCTTAACATTTTTGCTCCATGCCAATATTTATCACTAAAAATTAACTACATACATTAGTCACAAAGATTTTATGAACTACAGAAACCAATTTGATAAACTCCTATATTATTGCCAAACATTCTTTGTTGTAAACAACAATTTGTTAAAATTTACCAAAGGTTGCCAATGGCATGTAGCTCTTTATTAAAGTACAAAATCCTTTTAATACTATATAAAAAGTATTAAAAAGATTTCATACATGACTAAGTTATTAATAGATTTTTTTAAATTACTTAATTACAGCAGAAATCTTTTATATAAACATGTTAAAATAATCTTAAAAGATTCAACAAAAGGACCTATATTCTACAGAGTTATTCATTTGTAGACAATTATTAGTTGATTTAATTTTATTGAAGTAGATCATCTCACGAAACAATATTGACAACAGTGTTTTTTTTTTTGTTTTTTTTTCTAAAATTAATTCTGTCAGAGAAAATTCCTTCTGCAAATCTCAGCAATGAAATTACAGGACAACTAATTTCTTACTTGGATACTATAAAAGCATTTCACTTAATTTAATGATAAAATAATTTCTTATTTTAATGTTAAAGGTAAAATGATAAAGGGATAACTAATAACTTTTTCAGAGTTTAATCAATATTAGAAAATAAAACATTTCCTATAATAAGAAACTACAGCTTATTCTTCACTTTCACGATCCTTAATTGTATCCCAATGTATGTAAGATTGTAATTTTTTTTTTTTTTTTAAATTTTTTTTCAAACTGATTGCATAATTCTCTGCTATTTTACACCATAAAAACCTTTTCTACTTCTACAAATAAAAATTTGCATTTTTTTAGTTATATTGGAGACATGGGTAGTAAAATAAATTATTCATAAAGACAATTTATTTCAATTTCATAAAAGTATAATTACTTAAAAACATTTTTAAAAAAAAAAAAATTTAATATGAATGTACAAGTATTATGTATTAAAATTACTACTGGTTTCTTAGTTTAATTCTGCAGAAAGATTTAAGATTTAAATTATAAATCTGTAATATTGCAAATAGAAACTACGCAATATTACAGTAACTGATTAAAATAAACATCTGTAAATTTCTAAGTAAATTTATAAAATTAACAAGAAAATCTTTGAAATTTTACTTTAAACAGGGATTATTATAAATATATTAAAAAATCTGTTGTTGTTGTTACTTATGCCACCTGATCGACAGAAACATCGGATCAAGGTCCACGAAATTCAGCATGGCTAAGGGCTAGAACTTTACGCCTGTCGTTAGCCTTAGCTTTAAGCACCATGCAGATGACAGTACGATTTTACTCAGTTGCATCCCAATTTTGAGGGTGGACAGGGGCCTCCCACCTCTCTTCCCATTCCACCAACCTCATGAGAGGACTTGGAGCTCGATGGCTATTTAGAGTACCCCCTGCCGCTAAGGCACTATACATTTACAAACATCCATGCCTTCTCCAGTATTCGAATCCAGTCCCTACGGCACTGCAGTCAGTGTCACTAACCACTATACCGGATGAGCAGCATATTAAAAAATCTAATATGTTTAATCACTTTGGCACTTGGGGCTGGCATCCAGGGGCCCAGATAAACTGGACTTAACCAGATTTTCTGGTTATAAATTTTGATCCACCAGTGCCAAGGGGCCCATAGATCTTCTGCGCCTAGGGACCAAAATGAGCTTAAAACAGCACTGTGTTTAATACTTGATTTGTATTCAACTTCTGCCTAAATAAATTAAACAACCATAATAGAATAAACCATCTTCCAAAATTATCTTGGTAAAGAGTTCAAGGCACAAAGACAACACTTTCTTAAAGGATCAAAATATGATGAAATATTTTAAAAATTGAAATATTACATAAGAGTCAAAGATACAAAATATTTGAGATTTACTGAATTTAAAATTTCATCCTAAGAGGATAACAGTATTCATAATATCCTGTGTAACCAACAAAAAAAAAATAACAAAATTAATGTATGCTCATTCCATACTTAATGAATTATCTTTAAATTTAAATCAAAATTTTTAAAAAAAATCAAATACAAGGCACAACAAAAATTCTTTCAAATAAAAAAAAAATTTTAGGATACCTAAATCTTTGTGAATTTCATCAGGAACTTCATTATACATGGATTCCAATTCCATGATTAAAATTTGATATATGATATAGCCTGTAAACAATAAATAAATAATTTTTAAAATACAATTTAATAAAATATTAATTGAACAATATTCAATATCAATTAAAAAATATTAAAAAAAATTATTCAATAGCAATTATAGAATGTATATAGTATTAATCTGATGTATATTGTCATAAGTGAAATTTTAATCAAGTTTCTCCACCAAACCAGTATCTAAAGATATTGCAAAATTTGCAATCCAAATATCTAAACAATACTATATAATTTTTCAAAGTTATTAATGTTGTAACACAACCATTTAGGAAAACATTTAAGCAGATGTATTGCCCAAATCTATAGTTTAAAGGGATCATATTAAGAATATATCATTTCTATTACAATGGCATTTTACATAATTTTTGTTTTCAAAATTCATCACTCAAAAATAAAATCACAATTGTGCTAAATAGAAAAATTTCGTCAGCAAATATCAATGTGAAATTAGTACCACAAAAATGAATGTGTTTGTGTATAGTCAAAAGCCATTTTATTTCTTACCATAGATGTAAAGTATCAAGAATTACATTTCATTTTTGCTACCAATACAAGTTGATACATGCATTTGATAAATAAACAGTATTTTGCAAATCAATAACTTCTATTTTACTTCCCAATTTGCATTTCTCAAAATGGTTCAAGTGTAGTATATGAGAGCCACTTTGGATTTGGCAATTTTTATCTAAATGTCATGGTGAGATAATGAATTCATTCTAAAATAAATAATTCCGAATAAAGTACCTTGGCGACCGCTTTTAGTCGCCAAAAAAAAAAGGACTGCGCCAAGTGGCTCTCCTATACTACACTTTAACCAAAATACCATATTTAAATTTTTTCTGCATATTAGCTAACTATACAATTAAAAAACTGTTATTTCAGCTACTGCAAAAAATTTTTTTAATAAAATACTAAAATAGGAAATCTAATCAATCCCAAATATGTACTGAAAAATCCCCACAAAAAAAAAAATCAAAACTAAATTTTTTTAATATTTTTTTTTTAAATCCTGATATGTAAAATTTTATTTGATAAACTCAAAGAAAGAAAAAACATCGAAATCTTTGTGCTCATGCATTACCCTTTTGCTAAACAAATATACTAAAATTAACAGAAAAACATTTATTCGAAACCCTCCATAGACTTACCGAGATGCTACAAAAAAAAAGAATGAAATCAAGGATTTAAAACTAATAAGTATGTTCAATGAATAGATAAAGAATAATTGCAATTAAGTAGCTTTTATTTAAAAATTACAATACGATTACTCTCTATAGTGGAAAATCATGGGTGAGAAATTTGTTTAGCTATTTCGAAATAAAATCTCCGCGCCAAATAAAAACAAAACTAAAAGACAAATGTAAATAAACTCTGATTGAGTTGTTTTAGAAATCTTCAGAAAAATTATTTAATTTTGATTGATGTCAAAATAAGAATTGGAGGACAATTTCTATAGAATAATTATCTTCACATTTTAATAAGAAGCATTTTATTACAGTAATCTATCTTCTCAAATCCCTTTCATACTGCGCTACTTTTCCTCTCACTATTTCTTCTTTCTTTTTCATTAGAACTTGATAATGCCAAGTTTCCAAGCTTACAGCCATCGAGAGGACTTTGAGTCCCAACAGATTTAAAATGCATAAGGTTCTCTGCATGGTAGGTCTTCAGTGACATCAGAACTTAAACTCACGAGTTCACAATCATGACCACTTGGCTAACCCGGCCAGAAAAATGACACGCTCGTTCACACTCATTATTTGAAAGTGACTACGATTAGCGGACCTTTGAGCTTGGTAGAAATAAAGAGCATGGAAAAGTTCACAAAAAACAATGGATTCAACTGAGATAACAGCTATTGTTGCTCAAAAATCCGTATAACCAGCGCCGGTTTATCCATTGGTGCTTGAGGCGAGCACCCAGGGGCCCGGATATATATATATAAGCTGAACTAAACCAAATTTTCTGGTTATAAATTTCAATCCCCCAATACCAAGGGGGCCCATAGATCTTCTGCGCCCAGGACTTGAAATGAGCTTAAACCGGCATTGCGTATAACTCAATCAATTAATAGATTTTTAAATAAGAGATATAAATTAAAAGATAAATAAAATGTGTGGTCATACTATGTCTGGATAGTCTTGTCACCGAGCTGGTGATAGACGATGCTTGAGACTCAATGCATATTTGAATTCTGGATTTATAATGTTTTTTAAAACTCAATGCTTTCATGTTGGCACTGCGTGGAGTACCAGTTGAAATGTTATTTGACAGTGGTTCAAAACGCATCATGTTTAGAATTTGAAAGTAGGCTACATTAAATAGTTCTCCATCATTCCACGTGGCTGTTGGAGCCTAGCGGTTATAGTCATGAACTTGAGGCTAGAGGCAGGTTCGAGTCCGGATGTCACTAGAGACCCACCGTAGAGGGGGCCGGTACTCGTTAAATCTATCAAGGCTTTCCCCATTGGTGTAGTAGTTAAGAGAGCGGGTGTCAGCTCAGGTATCATCCTCGTCACTTGACGGAGGTTCAAAAATAATATGTCGGTCGCCAATAGTCCTCATGTTTCTTTTTATATAACTCTCACTCACTCCACTGACCGTCGTGTTGTTTTATAGTGTGTGTAGTTCATGTAACTATCTCTCTCTCAAAATTACTAGACACGGTTTAGTAAAGGTGAGACTTGTTCTTGTAAAAATAAGAAGATGAAAAAAAAGTTCAATAAATAAACTTTGTTGATATATCTCAATTCTCATTGTATTCCAAGATGAATGATTTTATGGATATAAATGAGACTTGATTGATGGTTTATTAACATTTCAAAAGCTACTACTTACAATAAAACTCGAATTCAGATTGATTGATTGTTAAATATTTTCTTAAATGGTGTCAACACCTATAAGAGCGCTACAACGAATATCTAAGCAGCACCTCAAATTCTCAAGTTTTTGTGAAAAGTGAAAAATAGTGTAAAAGGGTTTGACGTTATCTAATTTTACGAGATTTAAATAAATTTAAAATGAGAGCTAATAAATGATTTAGTTATTTTACCAGAGTGTATTATGAACTTTTAAATACAAACATAAATCGGTAATTGCTCAATTGGCCCCATCAAACGATTTTTTTAACCTTCGATTCTAAGCCACACCCGATTTTCAGTACCATTAATATACGAAAAAAGTGCAGCTTAGATTCGAGTAAATACGGTATGTACATAATTGTGTGTAGAACAGTGTTTCTCAAACTGTGGGGCGCGCCCCCTAGGGGGGCACGAGCATATCAAGAAGCCCATAATATAGAAGATTTTTAAAAAATTATAAGAATTTTCTTAAAAGAAGCAAAACAAAATACATTCTAACATAATAAAAATACACGTTGTACTTTTGTTATCTGTTCCAATTTAAAAATTAGCAAAGAAAAGTGACATATTTTTCTTATTACTTAAAAGTAAAAAAAAAAAAAAAAAATTACTTTATATATATATATAATATCTCTCTCTATTACTTAAAAATAGCACTTTATTAAAATATCTATTACTTGAAAGTAACATATACAAAATTTAATACTGATCTTGGTAATTTGAGTGGTTTATAATTAATATCGTATTGTAGTTTTAGAATCAAAGTACATTTTATTATTGCATTCAATACATTGTTATTGTATGGGGGGGGAGGCGCAATGAAAATTATGATTGAAAATTAGGTCGCAAGTATTGAAAGTTTGAGGAACACTGGTGTAGAAGTATCCTGTATACGTAGTATGATCCACAAGTTTGGAAACAAGGAGTAAAACACCTTACCCTGAATGGTTTACAGCACCGAAGCATTTAAAGTAGTCCCTTTGGATGTCGATGCACTTCTGCTAGCGTTCGTATAACTTCTGAGAGCACAGCTGAAAGCCATTTTTCGCAACCTCCCGTAAGGCCTCCTACGATGCTACTTTCTCTTCATCTGATGACACAAAACGACTTCCCTGTAAATGTTTTTTCATTGAAGGGAACAGACAAATGTCGACCGGGGCTAAGTTTAGCGAATAGGGGGAGTGGAAGCACATTAGTGCTAGTTTTGCTCTCTTACCAATCGGGATCGATTTTCTGGTGCGTCGTCACGCTGCCAGAACTGAAGCCGTTTACGACAAATGGATTCCCTCAAACGACGGCTTCGATGAATGCGATTGTTCAAGTGTTCGGCGACGATCTTTCTGAAAACATTCAGACACAAACGCAACATTTTATACGTCCCGTAAAATCGAAGGTCGTCCAACGCGTTCATTGTATTTGATAGATTTTTGGCCCGCTTTAAAACGCCGATGCCATTCGTAAACCTTGGATCTCGCCATGGTAGATTCTTTTCACCATACACCTTACTTAGCATTTTCAAAATTTCCATTAGTATTTTACCCAAGAGTTGACAGAATTTAATGTGTTCAACGCTGTTCAAGAAAAACCATTTTTCTTAGATCGCGGAACCAAGCTAACTAGCTTCGAAAGATAACAGCTGCGCGTGCAGTTCAATCACAGGACATAGACTAAACTAATCTGGCCAGGTTGGGAGAATCCATTTCAAGTGGTTTAAGTTTAGGTAATTGCTTTCGTCGTCAACAATGGCCGCAATCCCTGAATTTTTGGATCGTGCTACGTATATAACGTTTTTCGGATTCTAATTATGAAGGAACCAGGTTATATGCTAACAGAATTGCTAGTTAAAGAGATCTGAAATAGTAAAGCACAGGATGTTGTAACTGAACTGTAAGATGTTTGTGTAAATATTGACTTATATTTCTGGATTGTGTGAAATTGGCGAGAAATATTGCAGTTCGTGAAATTTCATGCGACTTATTCTAGATTTAGAACCTGTGGGGCTGTAATTCGAATCATTTTGAAATAGTCAAGTGATGGTTATCGGATAGGATTCGAGGTTTATTTCGTTCCCCTTGAATATTTACCAAGAAGATATTGTATTTAGATTAAATGCAAATTAGTGAGTTTAACAGAGTCTATCACATTAATACGAGCACCAATTCGTTTCAATGCCCTTCCCCACTCCTGGATTAAAAGTCGTTTCGGGGATAGTGATGTTTTCGAAAGAAAAATTTCTAACGGTGAGAATGCGTATATGTAGCCGTTTTGATACACTTACCATCGAAAGTCTGCGTACAGACGCGATCATCTTCCTTACTCTTACAACGATCACTAAGCAAATGGAGTCTTTCTGAATCAGTAAAACTTTTATTAATTACCTTAAAGTCGTAAATTCCAATAGTACAAACAACAATAACCTGATCGTTACATAAAATGATACAAATATTCATAACTTGAAAACATAAATCGTGTGCTTCAAAAGTCTGCGTATACTGGAAAAACCCTTCACGATAATGGGTTGTAACTAAAAGTTAATTTGTCAGCCAATCTGTTCTTTTTATAACTTCCCTAAGCCCATTTGGAAGGTATTCATCTAGCTTAGTTATCTCTTTTGTGGTTTTGTTCCACCGTGGCATATTTGAGTATTTCTTTGGATGTTAATACGTGCTCCCTGATTCTCCACTCGAGTAAATCCTATAAATGCTCTATTGTGCTTAGTTCTGGAATGGTGTACGGAGTTGGTTTGGCACATGGTAAAACAGCCATGACTTTACTATGTACTCCATGTGCTTGGTATCGTAGTACTACTGAAAGTAAAAATCATCACTTCCCCCCCCCCTCCTTGTTTCTCGGTCCTTGCCTTGAGAATTTCCTTTGATATGTTTATTGTTGATTCAATAAACTCCAAAACACTGCTTTCCATTCACTCCTAAACCATAATGCCTCCCTTCCTATATGCTTAACGATCGGAAAAGATTGCCTTTAGCTCTGTGTGTACAGGGTTTCTTCCTTAGATGCTTTTGTCCTTTGATACCGAAAACACAAAAAATCTTTCATCTAAATATATTACGTAGTTCCAAAAATAATGTGCCTTATTTAGGTGTCCCTTGGCACACCCACACAAAAGCCATTCTCTTAGTTCTGTTCATTCGAGACAAATTGCTTCTTCCATGCAACTCAACCATGATGGTCGTCCTTTTTCAATTTTCTTCGAATTGTGGTTAAACTCACATTCTCTTGGAACATCTCAGCAACCCTTTTAGCTATTAGTGAAGCTGATAATATTCGATTTACTTACACATGGCGTATTGCAAAGTAGGATTCTCGAGGCAGTCGGTTCTTGGTTTAGACGTTAAAATTCCAGTTGTATTTGTGTGTATATGTAGGAGGGGGAGGGGTACAGAGAATTTTTAAAAGGTTTTTAGGCAAATAGTAAAAAAAAAAGGTGGAGAAACAAACTAGTCTAGCCCTCAAAAGCTAGTTTCCTCCCTGATCACCTGCGCATATTCCCGCGCGACGTGTTTACGTCAGAGAGCTAGCTCGGCATGCAGAAAGAAATCGAAAGCATGGTTATACGCCATGGTGTTATTTTATGAACTTAGCGCGCATTACTTAAAGCAACCAAATGTTTGGAGCCAAATTTGAGGGCAAATCAACGTGATGTCTTTTAATTTAAAAGTTCATTTCGAATTTAAAAGGACATTGTTAATAAATATTCATTATCAATTTTAAAACAAAACTTTCTCAGTGTCTTAAAATTGCTAATATTTTGATGATTCATTTAGAATTTTAAAAGGAATAACTGTTTAATATGAGAAATATAGCTATATTAATATTGTATCATGAAGTGGTGATTAATCTTGTTTGCACTGGCATTAGATTATTAATCATAATCTTATTTTATGATTGAACACATGTCTAGAATTACCCTCTATGGCCCTGCCCATGCCCTATTTTTGGTCCGTAGACTGGGGCTAAGGATTAGTTCCCTTTCTATAAATTCTGTTTTTATTTTGTAAGCAGTTAACAGCAATTGTGGCATATTAAGTGGGTACTATCAATTTACCCCAATCAAGCTTTTTAATTAATTCAAATGGTAAATTTATTTCAACACTTTTTTCCTGTTTGTTACCAAAGGCAACAAATGGCAATTTTCCAATCTTAATACTTTAGTTACAATACATCCAGTAATAGAAGTTAAAATTGTTAATACAGTACTAATTATGTCTTCGAATAAAAATTCTAATCTAGCCCACCTTTAAATGAATCTATATTTACCGATTTATTATAAATCTCATGATTAGGCATTATTGTTTAAAAATTTATTTCATTATTATCACATGCCAAAAGCAGCATACTTTTAAATGAGAGTTTCCTTTCAGTTTCCACAAAAGTTGTAAATAACTAATAACTCTCTGTTATGATATTTTATACCACTCATTTGTCTATAGCAGTGGCCTTCAAACTGTGTTCTACTGAACCCTGGGATTCCAAAAGGCATATATCCAAGCATTCCATGAATCATTAAATTTTGTCTAAAACAGAGCAAGCTCATCTCAGCTATTTAAATTGAAAATTTTATTTATATAATAAATATAATATAATAAAATATATTTAAAAATATTTTCTTTATATTTTCTTTTCTTTGCGAATATTCTATTGCTAAAGATCCCGAGTTCCACGAAATAATTTTATAGATGTTAGTACAATATTTTGTAAAACTAAACAGATTTTAATGAAGCTCATTTAATTTAAGAGAAAACCACCTATAAGAGAACATTTCCACAAGAATACTTAGCAACTGTAAGAGAATATTTCTCAGGAGAGAACTAAGCATGAATGGATAAAAGGTCCATTCAAGTACTATGATAAATCATTAAATTTGCCAGTGAAGGAGAGAGAACAGATTCAACATTAAAATCTAACTTTAATCAAAAACAGCTCCTAAATTTTAGGTTTCACACAGAAATTCTCACTTAGCTATATACATTGTGAGGCCATTCAAAACACAATACATTTAAGTGAAAAATATTTCTCAATGGGAGTGGCAATGTATGTACATATTAAAAGCAGAATATGAAATGTGACAACTGATAACTTTAACATAGTTAGATTTTGACAGTTTGCGAGAGAAAAAAAAAATGCAAGCACATCGCAGCTACTAAATATTATGTTTAGGTAACTGGCACTTGGAGCACAAATTCATATTAGTAATGAGTAAATTGTATTAACATTATGAATTGAAATTTTTTACTGACAAATACAATATTTTACTTTAATTGTTTTTACAAAGTATCTACAACATGTTGATCTATTTTAAATATTATTTTAAGATTAAGAGTGTGTGTGTATGGAATGGGGTCTCCCAAAATACCTTGTTTGAAAGGTTTTGTGAGCGAAAAAGTTTGAAAACCGCTCTTCTATAGGAACCAAATTTTCCTACATGTTTCATTATTTTAAAATTTTCTAGGAGTACATAATCTATGTTATATTTTTCAAAAATGTATGGAATAATTTAAACAAAAGCTTCAATTGTATTTGTTAGTGCTTAGAAGTTTGTGATAACAGTCTGAGGAACACCAATTAAAAGTTTCTGTTTTTAAGCCAGGTTATCACTTTCGCCAAAAACTTGACTAGAGAAGAATCAGTATCTCTTAAAGAGAATTCTTATTTCCATCATTAAATCTTTATCCTTCATATACCAATGATGTTAGTTTTGAATTTTTTGTTATTTCTCATTTCCTGTCAAATAATATATTATTTTTGTGTGTGATTTATGTTTTCCCTT
>BMAV01020010.1:106840-170545 GCA_019973955.1 Trichonephila inaurata madagascariensis
AGAAGGTACATGCCGGGGAGATATACAAATGATTAGAAATACAGCGTGATGGCGCATTATGTATGACCGGTAGAGGACGTTTAACGTCGTTCTCCGTGGAGTATAAAACAGGTAACCAAAGCTTGTTTGAGTGTGCTGAATCGCTTACAAAGAAAGAGCTGAGGTAGACACGCCATTACGCCGTTTTCGAAGACAGATGAGCAGCCGTCGCAGTTGGAGAGGGGAGAATCATCGGCATGATGGAAGCTGGGTGGTCAGCTAGAACAGTAGCTCGTCAATTAGGCCGCTCTGATTGTGTTGTGAGGTGGTGTTGGGACCAGCGGATCCGAGAGATGTCATGTACACAAAGACCAGGCTCAGGACGCCTTCGACAGACCAGTCGTTGAGAAGACCGCCACATCGAAAGAAATGCACGCGTACCGCCAACTGTTTCATCGGCCGCCATCCAGGCACATGCAGCACCTTCAATAAGCCCCTGTGTCTTCTTGAACCATAGAAGGCACCTGGCTGAAGGACATTTGGGATTGTGGCGCTCATTACGTGCGCTGCCCTTGACGCCCACCCATCTATGTCTCCGTTTGGAGCGTTGCCCTGCACGAGGAAAGTGGAATGCAGAGGAATGGAACCAGGTCGTCTTTAGCGACGAATCCAGATTCAATCTCAGCAGTGATGACAATCGTGTTCGTGTGTGGAGACCCTGTGGTGAACGCCTCAATCCTGCCTTTGCTTTACAGCGACACACCACTCCCACAGCTGGTGTGATGGTATGGGATGCCATTGTCTACAATACACGGTCACCTCTAATATTTATCCGTAGCACCATGACAGCCCAGCGGTATGTCCATGAAATCCTGTAACCACATGTGTTTCAACTCTTGCAAAGGCTCCCATGAGTCTTTTTTTCAACAAAACAATGCTCGACCTCACACAGCAAGGGTGTCACAAGACTATCTCCGCACTGTTACTACCCTTCCTTGGCCTGCCTGATGCCCAGATTTGTCTCCAATCGAGCATATCTGGGATCATTTGGGACGGCTAGTTGGGCATCCCACGAGTTTGAACGAACTAGAGGCAAGGTTACAGCTAATGTGGAACAAAATGTTTTAAGACATCATACAGAACTTGTATGCCCGATCGTATCGCATCGTGTATTCGCACTATAAAGGGGATTCAACAGGGTATTAAATCCTCCGTTCTTTTGCCTTTTTCTCTGAAATAAATGATCCTTTCTCTTTGATTTTCTAATCATTTACTTATATCAAAGTAGTCATTACCAGTGGCACACANCTCTGTTCTTTTGCCTTTTTCTCTGAAATAAATTATCCTTTTTCTTTGATTTTCTAATCATTTGCTTATATCAAAGTAGTCATCACATATGTAAAGTTTCGTTTCATTTTGACGACTCCTTCTTGGTGCGCTAATTTCTTTGTCCAAGAGTGAAAAATTAACATGTCTTTATTCTTTCTTACCTCAAAATATTGTGTTTTCTTATGGATAACCCAAGTAAAAGTCATTATACAGAAAACTTTCAATAAGGTATCAGTCAAAGAGGGTTGATTTCAATAATTATTAAAGAATAATTTTAGACAATACTGTAAAGTAGTTCAGAGCTGACAATCCACTAATAAAACTAAAGGATTCTACAAATTCTATGAATAACATATTAAACCTTTCTTAAAATATAAAATGGAACATAAGCCAGATAATCTTGATATTAAAAAGAATCAATTATACCTTTTGAAAGAGTTATGGTAAACATAATGGTGAAACCAGTTATAGCTACAATGTCATCCAAAGATGAAGCAGCAATGACCAATGTTGGAATACCTTTCTTAATGCCCATAGATTTATCTTTATATTCTAAAAGACCAGGGACTGTGACAGCAGATGAAACAGCTGATAGCATAAACCTATCAGAAAAGCAAACCATAATTTTAAGCAAATAAAAGGATATAACAACTTTTTGAATAATAAAATTCATAATTTTTTTATATTTAACTATAAGAACAGTCAGAACACATTTTATAAATTAATCTTTATCTCAAAAAAGAAGAAAAATTTGGTTTTTAATTTTTTAAAAATACATATGTGTACAAACTATTAGTAATTTTCTTAAAAAATATTTTAATCTGTAACACACAGTAATTGAAATGCATAATTACTATATGTTATGGATTAAAATATTTTCAAGCAACTCAAGCTTGTAGCCAGCAAAATATATTGCTCAAAAAGTCTTGCTTATTCTATATAGTTTTCACAACTATTCTCTCATTCCTTTACATTCATTATACCAATTAATTTTCTTGATTATTACTCAATCTTTGAAAATTCAGTCTTACAACATTCTGAAGATCCATATTCCAAGATAGATATTTCAATTTCAAAAATATACTAAGATTTCCAAAATTGGCTGCTTCATAGAAAAAGGAAGATGACATTTTATACCCGATTTTTAATCTCCTTTCTATTCAACAAATAGGATTTTCATTAAAATGAGTTTTGTCAACAAAGCAAGAAATAATTCTTTTCGATTCTAAAAAAATCGAAACTTCCTCTGATTTAAGCAAAATGAAATTTTTTACAATTTACATATTTATCAAGTGATTTGATAACTTAATTGTAAAAATAGTTAATCTAATTTGCAAAATAAATTCAGTTTTTATATAATGATTCCTGAGAATTTTTTTCATAAACATGCTATATGGGTGGGGGGAATAGATAATCATCAGGAGATGAAAAACAGCATTCTTATCTTTTAATACTTTCAGAAATTATAAAAGCAATTCTGCTTTTGAACTTCCAAAGGTAATTACAAAATTCTTTAAATAACAGTGATTTTGAATGACACAGAATATAATTTTTTGTGAGGACAATATTCAAAATATGCAAAAATATGACTTTGGATTTAAAAAAAAACTTGAATATGAATTTCCTTTATGCTACAATAATTTCTTACAATTTTTAGAAATAGAGGAATTTGTATTGCCTTCGTGAAATAGCAATAATCTCCAAAATATTTTTTCTCCTAAATCATAGCTTAATTAACAAACATTTATTAATAACATGTTTTCAAAATTTAATTCTAAGTATAACTTTTTTTTAGTATAAATTAAACCGATATATTCTCCCTCTGACTTTTTTATGAAATAATAGAAAAATCTCTTTTGTAAAAAGAAGAGGGATTAATAAAAGAATGAATTTCAAGAGTAAAAAAGTGTATATAGATCAAAATCCAAATTATGTATATGCATAACAGGTATATCGATACTAGTTGGTAAAAATAAACAATTTAAAAAATAAAATAACAGAGATTGAAGGATAAAGAAATTTTTAATGTGTTAATTTTAAGTCAATTGCAAATAAACAAAAAAAAAAGGCTTTTTAACATATCTATGTTTAACAAAAAATCATATTTTCCAAATATTGTCTGTAGGTCTAATAGTTGAAAAAAGGGATTTTTCAACCTATAATGTCTCAGTAACACCCATGTGGATCAACTATTTAGTGAAAACCCACTTCTTAGCTGATCTCTGCACAGGAAAAGTAACATGTTTTCCAAATTTCAAGGAGTTTAGTAATTCACAAAAGGGATTTTTTAAAAATATAAAATGCTTTCTCGACTTCCCTTTAGTGTCAATTTTCGCAAAACCCTTTCTTGGCGGGTTTTTACTTCATGAAAGGAATATACCTGCTAAATTTCAAGCTTGTAGGTCTAACAATTCAAAAATGAGAATATTTATCTATAACTCCCCTTTAACTCCTTGTTACCCTCCTTGGGGTCTATTATTACAAAAAGTGTTTTGCAGTAGATATCTACACCATTAAAGAAACATGCCTACCAAATTTCAAGTTTGCAGGTCTAATAGTTCAGGAAATATCGTGATGAGTGAGTGAATGAATGAGTGTGAGTCGCTTTTCTCCTTAGTTGGAACCCGATTTAACGAACCCCTATTTAATGAATTTTTCTCTTTCCCCAATTAAAATGAAGGCAAAACTCTCTCACTATTTAACTCATAATAAACCCCTATACCTAAGTTGAGGAAATAGTTTATTTGTCAGAGCCAATAATTAACGATTCTAATGCAAAAATTGATAAAGAAACTTCTCTCAAAACTGTTATATTTTCTAATGTGTTACATTGTTTGGAAACTGTGAAAACATACCTCTCTCTTATGTAGCAGGATGTAAATGATGCAGTATTTTTTCTTTGCATTAAGTTGAAAAAGAACTTTTTTGAGTCAGGAATCAAAAAGTTTTTCAGACATCTATTAGTCAGTATTTTAAAATTTCCAAATAACTGGTATGTAATAATTCATTATTAGTATTTTTAGCTGTTGAATAAAAAGTGTGTAATCTCTAACTATGGATATTTTTTGTGTAATTGCTTATAAAATTTCCTAAAGATAAGATCCTCCCCCACCCCCTCCAATATAACAAATTCCAATTTAATGAACAAAACTCTAGACCCTGATGAATTCGTTAAATTGGGGTCCTATTGTATATAAATTTATATATATATATATACACACACACACACATAGGTATGTATGTATATACAGGAGAAAAAGATCAACCCATGCAACCATCAGATCTCCAGAACTTTTCAACTGAAAGACTTGAAATTTGGCAGGCATCTTCCTTTTGTTGAGTAGATGTCCGCAGAAGCAAGTATCGCAGAAATCGACTCCCAAGGACATAGAAGAGGGAAATGAATAAAAAAAACCCCGTTTCTTAACTATTTAGACTTGCAGACTTTAAATTTAGCAGGCATGTTTTTTTTTTTGTTGAATAGATGTCCGTTAGGAGTAAGTATTGCAGAAATCAACTCCCAAGGACGTAAAAGAAGGAAAAACATGAAAATAGTCCCATTTTTTAACCATTGGGCTTTCAGACTTTAAATTTGGCAGGCATGTTTTCTTGTTGTGGAGTAGAGATCCTGTGAGAGAGAGAGAGAACGGATTTTGCTGCAGTTGAATTCCAATAAGTGGGGTGAGTTAGAGGGACCACAGATTTTTAAAAATCCTGTTTTTGAACATTAAGACAAGCAGACTTGAACTTTCATAATTAAAAATACATTTGAAATTTTAATACTTCTTTTCAACATTTGTAAAAATTTAAACTCCTTATAATTTTTATTGACATTTATTTGTCATCAAAATTATAGCATTTTTATCAATATCTAATGATGTCAAACTATTTAATATGAAATTATAGTAACATAGTATATCTTGAAAAAGATTTTCTGCAGTTCTTGATTTTAAGTTAAACTGAATGTAATTAGAAGTATTCTTATGTATAATCATTTTGAAGACCGAAAGATCCAACCATGGAGTTTTCGTATACCCTACGATATTTTTTTTTTTCACTAATAGATAGAGGGCAAAATAGTGTTGCCAGATTTTGTGATTAATCAACTCTTTATATCTAACTGGAGCAAAATAGAAAAGAAATATATATATATATATATAAATATATATATGTGTGTGTAAATCATTTCTTAGAAATAAATTATGTTATACAGCATGCAAAACATAAGATATATTAAGATGATTAATATTGAAAAAGTAATTTTCTAAATTCATTTTTGGTTGTAAGCAGCTGCCTACTTTATAGATTGTGAAATTGGGATGCTGTATATTTATTTGAAACAATCATACATTAGTTTCAGTCATAAATAGGTGTCAGAGGAACTTTCAAATGCATAAATGACATCACAAATATAATAAGCCAATAACTTTTAAAATATGTTTTCCTACAAAATATTGCATCAAAATTGAAAAAAGAAACATTTCTCATTATGATAAGCTAAATAATATTTTTAATGATTAAAACTGATCTAATCTAAACAGTAAATTCTAAAAAAAAGTTAAGTAAATAAATTTTTTTAGTTTAAGAAACTATGTAAAATTTAATTACTTCTTCAAGATCCACCAGTTTCAATTTCCTCATGAAAATATTAATGCTATGATATTTCAAGATTTCTTCTAAATCTAGATAATTGTATTGATTTATCAAAAATAAAGTTCATCCAAAAATAAGAATAATAATCAAGTAAATTCTCAGAAAATTAGTATTTTTAATTTCCTTTTAGAAAATACTTTGAAAGATGTGAAAATTTACAAATGAATCAACAAAAAAGACAAATAGTTTCACAAATTAAAGGAAATTTCCCCAAACAACCATTATTTTTTGTATATTGCATTCAAATAAGTACTATATCATAGATTAAATCAAATAATTAAATAATAATATTTTTTTAAAAAAAACAGTATTTTTTAGCATTAACATTATTGTACCAACTTCAAAATATTGGTAGATAGGTGCTTCAATAGTGAATTTAGTTTGAAAAAAAACCAAGGAAATTAAATGTCTAGCAAAAAAAAAAGAAAACATATATATATTATTTCAAAACCAATATAAAATCTTCAAATAAATACTTTTACATTTAGAGCTAATAAATTATAAAGTTAACTTTTGTAAAAGGTGTTAATAAAACAAATCCTATTCACATAATTAAAGGACATTTTAACTAAGTTGATAATATGTAACTTGTTTAACATCTTAAATCTAGTAAAATATTCTTCCAAAAGAAATTTAATAATCATAGAAAAATATTTCATTTACACACACAAGACTATAAAAGCAATGATTTTTTAATTATATATTTAATTTTAAAAAAATAAATAAGAGGCCAGGAAAAATTTTATAAATATTTATAACATAAAAACACTTACCCTAACATATAAGCCCATGTCCATGGCATATCCAAAAGAAAATGAGATGTCACTGATGCTATAACAGTTTCAACAGCACATGGCATAAAGGTCAATCGTAAAACTATGAATTTTAATGTTTTCAACATTTTAGAATCTAATCCTAAGCCAGCTTTGAATAAAATAATTACAAATGTCAGATTTCTGTAAGAGATACAAAATAATGATTTATTACAGAATTAATCATTTAATCATGTAACTATCAATGATATAAAAATTAATTCTAAAAATAACAAAGTTATGGTCATTTTAAGACAGTCTATTTACTTCAAACAATGGAAAATAAATCTGTCCTATTTATTCAAATGCCTTAAAAGGGAAAATAGAATTTATGCTTCTAAAATTTAACAGGTATTTTCAACATTTAATAAAAATATAAACTGTAACCAAATCCAAACATAAAACTTGTTATTCAAACATACATATATTTTGTGTTTAAATTTTGCATTTCATTTTTTAAATCTCTAAAAATGTTAGTTATTGCATGAAATGTTATTTCAAATTTTATCTTTTAAATTAAATGTTATCAATACTTAATTAAATATTTATAAAAATCAATTAAAAAACTACTTTTACTATAAATATTTTTAAAATGAATCAAAAGTTTTTAGCTGTTTTTAAAGCATTCACAATGGCAATTATAGTTAATTTAAATATTCACCAATCATTTTATATTAATGTAAATAATATATACTCATAATACCTCAAAGTCATTGGCCCCAAAGTAGAAAGATGATCAAAATAAGGTATAAAAGGAAGATTTCGAAAAAGAAATCCAGCAACCAGCATGCCTGAAAAATTGGGTGTTTTTTTTAATGAAAAATTTCTTTTTTAAGATAAATATTTTTAATACTTCAAAAAATGTAACCTACATAAGAGTATTTGAAATGGAATACTACAATTTTTTCAACCTTATTATATGTCATACACAGTGCCGATCCTAGAGTGTCAGACATTCGCGTGTAAAGAAACAATGTGCCGTCCCACTAGAGAATTTTTTAAATTTTGACTAATACTAAGTTTTGATATTATCAACTCATCTACCTGCATAAGAGTAAAAAGTAAAACATTAATAAATATTCAAATAAAATTTAAAGAGCAAAACTTTATTTTTTGGCCCTATAATAGGGTATAACAGGGACAAAATACCGTAATGAAATAATAAACAAAATATTATTTTTGTAATAAAAATAGACATTTTATAAAAATTAAAGTGATCTTTTAATGTAAAGTGATCTTTCTTAGTTTGATTAAAGTCACTTTATTTTTTTTTACTAAACAAGGAAAGGTAAAAATAATAAAACCAGAAATATAATTTTAAGGAACTTTTTATTAAAAATTATTTTTTATTGCAAATAATCACTAAGTCTGAAAAGCAAATTTTTAAACCTTAATACCAAAGAGTATATCTGAAATAATAGATAATAAATAGATTTATATCTGATATATCTGTAGCCAATCTCTAAATGTGAAAAAAAAAATTTTAAATTATTTTTAAAAAAGTATTTAAACTTGTAGTATGAATAAACATATCTGGAATTCTTAGTGTAACAAATAAAATAAAAAGAACGATCTGACTGTATACCAAAACAGACAATAACAAACAATTTTATTGCATAATTTATAAATCAATCTGTCAATCTAAATATTTGATGACAATTCAACATGGCTTCACCAATTCAAATGTGATGCATACAGGAGATGTTTTGAAGAAACATCAGACAGATAAATGCTGCTAACAAAGAAAATAGTAAACATGTTGGCAAGGTACGGGGCTAAGCGAAATTACTCTTCAACTAGGAGATGGAGTATACATATGAGTAGTCAGATATATATATAAATCATGATTAGATTTTAATACATGTTTTCTTTTGTTTCTGTTTTTAGTACAATGTTAAGAATCTCTTGATTTGTCTATTTGATTAAATGACATCTTGTTACATTTAGGGCTTTACAAAAAAAAGCATAAAAACCACAATTTTTTTTTAAATATGCATAATACTAATGTATCATTAAGTATTTACAATATAAAATTTAGAACATCAGCAAAATTAACTAACGTTAATAATACTATGTGAATATTGAAGCATTTCTCAACCAGTCATTGTAATGAAAATCATTTAATCCAGTGATTCCTAAAGTACTTTTCCACATGAACTTTTTTTCTAGTGTTAAACCTTAGTACCCTTATATCTTTCTGTTCGTCCTTCTTCATAAAAAAAAACTGTCTCGTCCTCAATTTTTAAGAAATTCACAACTTCAAAATTACTAATACTATTGGATGACTATCATTTTTAAAAAATTACATGGAAGCCCACTCATCTCATTACACATTCTTTGGCATTTAAAAATCTAACCAATAGAGCCAATCAGTATACACTCCAAAAATCAAGTACATATTGTTTAAAATATATATTGCTATTACCATGTATGATAAACATTAAAGCCTACAAATACAAAAAAGTACTTTATTCCACAGTTGGCTTCGGCGGCACACACAAGGAAGGGGGGGGGGGGGCCTGGGGGGGGCCCCCCATAGCCCTTGATTTTTTTTTATTGATTACAATCCTATGTGTATAATACATGAAATTTAATCAAGTATTGGCTATTAATAATTAATTTTACTAATTAATGCTAACTATTTATTCAATAATTTATTTTTAACTGTTTTTTGTTCTTGACAATCAACAACATCAAATGAATAAGTTTGGTGGCGTATTGGGTATGATATGAGAATGGTGGACTTTTGACCCTCTGAAAAATTCCTGTGTGTGCTGGTTGGCTTACGTATTTATCTCTATTATTTTTTCAAAATGCAATTATTACAACCAACTTGCAGCGTATTTACTTACAATTTTATGAAGATGAAGCACATATGTTTATGACCAATTGAGAACATAAAAACATTTAAACTAAAAATTTTAAGGGAAAGTACCCAAAATAAGAGTTGGTGTTTCATATTTCTTCCTCATATCCAGTTTCAAGTTTAAAGACAAAAATGAAATAATTCTTTCACAGATTCACGTTTTACATCCCCAATTTAATTCAGCATAATCACCTGTAAAAATCTCTTATCCATAGGTACAAAAATGTTGCATTAATCAACGAAAATCAACTTATACATGTTTGAAATCATCACATCTCGCTCCTTTTTTTAAATTTTCAATTTAATTAGTAGAAATTAGTTTTTGCTTGAAGGAAGACAGTTTCATTATGATAATCCTAAGAAAAATCCCAGGCAGAAGTTTTGAATGTCCACAATAGCATATCTTAGTTACTCTTGAAACTTCAGCCAATTCAAAACAACCCAAAATATTTTTTAAATTCCTCAAATTTTTTTAGTTGCTTTAAATTGTCCTTGAGGTTTTAAGAGTAACTAAAATCTATTGCAGACTTTTAAAACTGCACATAATTTACAAAATACAGAAAAGTAACAAATGCTTAAGAAATTTTTGCACCTGATTTTTTAAATACAGTGTAAATTCTTACCTATGAGACGAGGCAACTTGATAAAAATGAACAGTTTCCCTAAAATATGTGCAGATACAAAAAGAAAAAAAAGGGCAAATATTTCACTTCCGGGCAAAGCATCTGATCCTAAGATTCCATACAGAGTTGTATACAAGAATAATAATGCTAATATTTGAGCCAGAATTAACAGAACTTTCCTTTTGTCAGGAAGCTGGTTATACAACATACTGTAAAATTTGGGTTCAGTATCTGAAATTTAACAAGAAAAAAAAATTAAGTAAGTGTTATCAATAAATAGTAATTGAAAAGTAATGTAACTCTAGTCTGTGGAGCTAGTTTAAGTTCTACAACCAATTTTTAGTTATTAATTCTGCCATCAGCAAATTTGTAAATCAAATCAACAAAAAATAAATTCGAAAAACTACTACTTGAGTAGATTTGCTAATTTATTTAAAAAGTGAAAAAAAAATAATAAATTTAAATAAAATAAGGCAAAAGAAGAATTTTGAATTTTACTATAGTTTTAAAAGACAGGATAATTCTTCAATACGGATTTTGGCATATATTTAAATTTTAAAAAAGTTGTTAAAAATTATCTGTATATTAAATGCCTGGCAATTTTGAATGTTCAGCATATTTTTATTTATGATATGAAATGCAAATATTACATATAGATTATTATAACTTCGTTTGTGAATATTACATGTAGATATGTCCACAAATTATTCAGATAATTAAAATTGATAGAAAAAAATGACCAGATAAAAAAAAGCCAAGCTAGAGCAATTTCTTGAACATTACTTTTTTGACATAACAAATTTTTCCTATTTGTTTTTTGAAATAAAATTCATCACTTTACAGACACTTTTCTTAATAATTTAAAAACTTGAGACCACTTTTATTTTAAGTTAATGTTGATCTTAAAACTATAGAGAAGGGGAATTGGCTAAGCACATCTTATAATTTTGAATTTTAGTCAAGTGATGAATATATCTCATTGACCTGAACTGTATTTTAAACAGAAAAATCTGTGATATTGATCGGATTTGTGAATAATTAGCAATTATATACTTTTGAAAATTAAACTACATGCACATTTTTTCATAAAGTTTTTAAATTTTAAAGTAAAGTTTTAATTTTATTAATCAAATTTAATTTTTGTGACCATTATTTTACTTTTATATATTGCATTAAAAAGTATAAGTATTTACATATTGACCTCTCAATTATCAAATTGGCAAAAATTTGGGCCACAAAGCTCAGTAAAATAAATAATTAAATTATAAATTACATTTTATTAATTGAGTCGCTCAGAAGCCAATATGGTTAAGTCCGTTTTTTGATATTTTCTGTTTTTTGTAAATTTTGATAAAATAAATAATATTCTTAGTTATTAAAGGATTTATTCATTGCTTCCTTTTTTTTTTTTATGACCTAGAAAAATGAAAGCAAGGATTAAATCCTTTAATAACTAAGAAGAATATTATGTATTTTATCAAAATTTACTAGAATTAGAAAATATGAAAAAATGGACTTAACCGCATTGGCTTCTGAGCAAATCAATTGAACTTCATTACTTTAACATGAAACAGTTAAGTTTTAATTAAACAAAATAACTACACACATTTTAAATGTTATATTTATTATCACATTCTTTAACAGAAAAAATTTCATTGGTTTTATTATTATCACAACATTTGGTGATGATTTTTTATTTGGCAAAATGCCCATTGGGCTGATACACAAATACCAAAAAATCATAGTATTTTTTCATGTGTACAAGATTGTTTTCCTCTTTTTTATACTCAAATTGTACCCCTTAAATAATACACTGTGCTCTTTTTTATTAAATGCTTTCTTTCCTCTTTTAAATCAACAATGAAGCTACTATTTATATTTTTTAATTGATAATTCAAAGATAAGTAAGATAAGTAGCATGCAGTACCATTTTCAATGGCACTCTGCACTACTCTACAAATTTGTCAATTTTTGAGTGGATGGAAGTTGATGAAGTTGCAATGAACCTTTTTTGATAAACACCTTCAGAATTATGGACATTTACAGAATTACGGAAAAATCTCGGAAAGATAACTCTGAAGATAAATTTGCAGCTATTTTGTAAATTATTGAATGTCATTGCAAGAGAGATTTAATTGTTTGAAGAGAGAAAACTTCATGTACTCTGCTTTCCACTTTTGGTTCTACACATCTAAGTAAAAAATCTTTCCTCATATGAAAAATATTTCAAGTCCATAAAGAAATTGTTTAACAACTGGATGCTCAGAATCGTGTCAAATCAAAAGTCACAATTTTCATCCCCAATTTTGCGATATGAAAATAGAGCAGTGTAAGTGCTAGGTTGACATTAAAATTTTTATTTACCTTTTTATTTAACTAAAATGAAGGGAAATATTTAAATTTTATGTTGTCTATTTCCTATTTATATAAATATGTTTAAAAATATATTTAATATAATATTAATAAAATTAATAATATAATATTATAATATTAATAAAATATTATATAATTTTTATATATTTTTTTTATTTTTGTTGAAGAAATCATTATATTTCATGCTGTTTATTTTTATGTTAAAAAATATCTTAAGATAATGCAAAATTAATATATAATAAAACCATATCTATATTATTGACCTCTCTATTCTCTAACTCTGTATATTTTATTGCAGGAATTGAATTGTTTCAAAAATGTCCTATTGTGTGGCACGCTGAATCAAATTGGTAGATTGATTATCACACTACAGCTAAAAGGTTGCCAGCCCTTGGTATAGCCTGCCCCTTGGAAAAGTCAGTTTCTTTCCCAACTTCTGGAATAGATTGGTCTTTTATGCCAACACATTTGTCATCACTATAAAAAACTGCGAGTGGAAATCACATTAAATATCATACAAACTATTCTTTCAAGTAAACATTCTCATATTATATTAATTTATTTCATTCTTAGTTTAAAGTAAATACTTTCAAAAAACCAAAAATCCCTGTTTAATTCTTTCTTAATCAAATACATGTAAATTCAGCCTGCATAGTTTAAAATCAAAATTTTAGCCTGCTTTAGCCAAAATTTTAGCGACCATGATATTATGAACACTTTTCCTTTTCACAACACAAGAAAAAAGGTTTTTATCAACATTTAACATTTATAAAAACAATTAACAGAAAAAATACTCCAAGGAAATTTTAATTATAATATATATTAATTAACTCCAATATAATTATTTTTTATTTTTGAATAAACAAAATGAATCAAACGATGAATTCTTCAATAAACTGTTTAACAACCACAAGGAATAATACAACTTTTGAAATATGCTGCCTTTTTTTAAAAATCATTATCACTTTAAAATAATGAATAAAGTCAAGAATACAGAACCTGTGTGAGTGTGTATTATTCAGAACCTGTGTGTGTGACTTATTCAGAAATATTCAGCATTTTAATTTATCAGGATTCCAAATAAACAAACTGCCAGAAATCAATCATCAGTGGACCATGAAATTGGCATTTCTGACAGGAGCACTATTTTTCACTCCAGCCAAATACAATCTAAATAGTCATATAATAAAGAAGGAAAATAATACATTCATACCAGAATCTTTATTACTTTTTTCTGCTGAAGAATCCATTTTAAATTTATTTCAAAGACAAAATCACTGGACAAATTCACAGAAATACCTATTAAATATAAAAATAGAACCTAGATATTTGAATAAAATAGAAGAATCTATTTTGTATGGAACACATTAAAACTGAACTGAATATTTATCAACATAGCATTTTAAAACTACCTCATAATTTCAAACTCTTTGGCAAAATGACAAGGTTTACACTTGAACTGGCATACTACTCTTAAAATTTCCACACCATACCATCATGAAGACTTTAAGCTTTGACAGATTTAGCATCATGCATCAGCCCTGCATTAAAACAATAAAAAACAAGTGAGTTAACATAATATTACAGACACACGAAGAACAAAATATATTCTACAGGAAAAAGCAATGTTAAAGTTCAGCATGTAATAGTTCTATGTTCTATTTTAAATTTTGAAAAAAAAAAATTAGTTTAACAAATTATGCATGTATTTGAAAAAATACAATTTGAGAACAAAACAGTACAGAAATATGAACACTCAACTTACATAAATTCAGAGACAAATAATCTTTCACTTCACCTTATTCTAATCAGGAATTTTCCAGAATAATCAAATCTAAATTAATCTAAAGTGTATCCAAAAATTTAACAATTTTTCAATTTATGTGCTGTGTGTTTTTTGGTCCCACCTATTACATGACATATTCAACATAAAACTACATATTCATATTCACAAATATAAAAAGTCAAAGCTTTTGAAATTCTTAATTCAAATTAATTTAATTTTATAACATATTAAAACTGACAAAATATTAAAATCTGATTGATTTTAAAAATTGCAATGGCATATCAGAAACATATATTCTTGAATGTTACTCAATACATTAAATAATAACACACATACATATATATGGCACTACCAAAAAAAATGTAAAATACAAATAATTTAAGAACAAATTTAACTAAAAAAAAAAAATTCATTTATTAACAAAACATTTAGCCTCATAAGATAAATGATGCAAAAAATAAAATTTTTAACAATTTTTAAAATATTTAGAATTAAAAAAAATTATAAAATTGATGAAAAAAAGTATTTTTAGTTATATTCAATTATAAATATAAGTTTTAAAAAACATAAGAGAATAAAATAACATCTCACTTACAGAAAATAATTTTAATTGAAACTAAACTAAGTATGAACTTTTAGAATATTTATAACTAAAAATTAATAGAAGTTCTAAAATTCTTTCACAAAGCAAAACACTGTTTCGAAAACCTCTTCAATTCAAGATATATATATATATATTTCATAGTAAAATCAAATATTTATTCAAAAAGATTCAAAATATTTTGCAACTATTTAACAGAGCAATACCCTGATTTTATCTGTACCAAAGAAAACAGTTTTTTGCGTAAGCCTTCCTTAAAAATTACAACGAATATTTAATATTTTAATTCAAAACAATTTTTCAGTACGAAAAAACTTATTTTATTCCTTATTTATTTATTATTAATAATGAATGGTATGGATTTCACCATAACTCTAAAGATAATAAATTTTACATGTAAGCAATACAAAAGTAAATTTTTTTAAAAAAGTCTTATGTATTTTTAAAAAGGTACATTATATAGCTACAGTATCAAAACTTAACTCGCCAAAATATTTTTTACACATAATTATTCGCAATGAATATGAACATTTCGAAATAAAATGAGAAGGAATCATTCCACTCTTTCAATGATTTATTACGATTGTAAAAAAATCAATTAATAAATCATAAAAACTAGTATAATAATGATATGTATATTTTCTAAAAAAACAAAGCCTAACCATATTTATTTCACACTTTCTTCGAAAATATATATTTACTCAGTTCGCTCTCTCTCTCTCTCCTTGAGATTTTACTTCTTTTATAGAGAAAAACTATAATGATATAAATACTAGGAATGAAATAAGAGCCTAAGTACTAAATAATTTCGAAACTGGCTCGCAACGCAATCGCTTCAGTTCAGTTAGGATCATGTTCAGTTGAGAAACTTTAAGGAGTGAAAAATCATCAAGGACCACTTAGCTTAAAAATCATAGCTACAAGCTCAACACTGGAGACATTTGAGTCAAGTGTGGGTGTTCAGCCCTAGTACCACAAAACACTGTAATAGGAATACTGTGCGACTGATGAATGTTTATTCCAACTAGGCTTAGAAGCTGTTACCTAGCTTGATGAGCCATGGTTCAAAATTACAAGTGACGTAGCATAGATGTAAAATTAGTGTGTCTGGTACAAATGTCGATTTCGTCATCCGACCGTTACACATAATTACGAGGTGTGATCGGTGACCTAAAAAAACGCTTCAAACCGTAATTGGTGAATGAACCCTGAATAAGGTAATAACAATTTTTCATGATGATGATGATGACAATGTCGTATTCACGACGGGACCAAATCAGATAGCCCCATGGGTCCAAATGATTGTTTAGGCAATCTGTTCAAAGTTATCCACATAGAGGTTAGCTGACGAAATGATAAAGAGACATATTGAGAATGCTTTGAAATTTTGTATTACTAAGAATATCAATTTAGATATTTGGACACTGAGTGATAGCTGAAACCAGGGACGTCTTAAGACTTCTTGAGGCCTTGGGCCACTATGCGAAAGTAGACCCTGAGTCGCCATGCAAAAGTAAGCTCTGAACCCTTACACAAATGTATGACCCACCTATGACCCTTAAAAGTAGAGAATATATAACATACGTTGTCAAATACTCGTACAAACAATAACTCGAAACAAATAAATCTGCATGACTTATTACAATCGGCTCAACCGACTGCCACCTTTTGAATGAAGGAGTAATGATGGTGTATGGTGGTAGGCCTATATAGGGACAACGGTCATCCCATGTAGCCAGTTAACAGTCCGAAATTCTCAGTTTTTCGGAGAATACAGCCGAAAAAAACATTTGACCGTTGAAATTATCCAAATCATGTATACGAATGAGACGAGGTGCCCATTGTAAGGCCATGGGCCCTGGACCAGTTGGTCCATGCCTTAAGACGTCCCTGGGTGAAACTTTATTCAGCCTCTTTCTGAATGGAGGAGGCATGGTGATAGAATGACAACATGTGCTGTCCAGCTTTTAAATTACTTGAGTGCCAATGTTAAAAAATTTTTACATTCGGTACTGTCACACGTGAATGTCTGTGGGAATGAGAAGTGCAATTGTTCTTGCTCGTGAAGGCAGCCATAAGGATTCTAATCATGGTGGCTGCTATACTTTTTCAGAAATTTCTACCCGGGTCAAGCAAGCTATCAGTACCTTTTGATGGCAGGTCCACGTATATGAGCGGTATGAAGGAAACCGTCTTGTTCTGCTTTGATTGAGACAAGCAGTAGGCAAGATAAAACGATTCTTGCTAGGCTTCGCAGTGGAAACACTCGAGATCAATGGCATGTAACGGATCTTAAAGTTTAACTTCCTTGCCCGAATTGCAATGTGACCAGGGCCGGCTCTATGGTTTGCCACCACGGGATAAAAATGAAAATGCCACCTCTCCGCAACATTATAAAAATATTTTTAAGAAATATATTAATTGTTCATAAATACACACCTATAAAACTTGAATAGTTCTTGCAAAGAAAAAGTGATATAACAGTATACGTATATATATTTATTAAAAACTAAAACAAATAACAAAATAAACAAAAAATTAGAAGTGTTTTCTTCTGACTTTAATTCTGAAAACTTTCTGATTAATTAATTCTAATCAATTTGTTCAGCTTTTTTATGTTCGATTGCCAATGTAGCTAAACCATTTAATCTCTCTTGATAAATTGTAGAGCGTAAGAAATTTTTAATTAATTTTAATTTTGAGAAACTCCTCTCTCCGCTTGCTACACTTATTGGCAAAGAAAGTAAAATTCTTAATGCGATGGCAAGATTTGGAGCAAATTCTAAAACTGAAATAAATTTTAAAACTTCTATTGGGCTTTCTTTTTTGCCTAATAATACTGACATTTTCTCATCTGCTAGATCAAGCGCATTTATATCTACTGATTCTCCATCTGTCAACACCACTTCTAAATTTTTACAGTTTTTGATTATTAAATTTTTAGGGGTATCTTTTAAATCATATATATTATATCAAAATTGAAAACAATTACTATGAATACTCAATAAAATTAAATCTCTGCATTCAAGGCATTATTTGCTTGGTCAATAGTAAAAATAAAAACTATCTTGAATTTTAATTTAGGATCTTCCACCGGATCATCTCGTGCTTCGTTATCAAAATTAACATTTTTGCATTGAACTCTGTAACGTGGCTGCGTGACCTCAAAATTAGCAGGGATAATATCAATCTCGTTGGCCAGTTCTTTCGCATCACAGAGCATTTCAGAAAAGCCCCCATCCGATCGAAGATCATTAAAAAAAATCCTTACAATTTCTTAAAGGTTCCATAGCGGATGGTGATAGATCGTAATCTTTTGTTTGCAATAGCTTGCTTATCAGTTTATGCAATTTAAGATTTTTATACCAAATATATTGATGGAGCATAAGAACTTAAATTGTTTAATACAATTTAATAATCTAGAGGCCTCATCTCTTATAGAGTTGTCAATTTCAGCATTATTATAAACACTAAACAGAGCATCATAAATGCCTCCAAATTGATACCTTAAGGGTTTAATAGCCTCTATTCGGCTTTCCCAACGAGTTGTACTTAGAGGTTTTAAAGTTATACCTTTTATATATTTTAATAATATGGCCCATCAAAAAGTTGATGATGAAAAAATAAATAAATTTTTTGAGACTATATTTAAAAAATTACAGGCTTCTAATGATACTTTTGCCATGTCATTAATGACCAAATTTAAAGAATGGCTACTACATGGTACATAGATTGCTCATGGATTTAACGTCCTAATTCTAGATTGTACCCTTGATTTCTCACCTCTCATGTTGGCTCCGTTATCATAGGCCTGCCCACGCATATCTAGCAAATTTAAGCCCAATTTTTTAAGTTTCTCAACTATTAAATTTGAAAGTTCTTTTCAGAATCTTTTCAACTGGAAGGAAACCTAAAAAGCTCTCATTAATTTTAACGTTAATTTCATTAGAATTAAATTTTTCAATACATACATATCTTACCAAAAAGGTCATTTGCTCGATCTTACTAGCATCAGAGGTGCAATCTAAAATTATCGAATAATACTTGGCTTGCTTAATTTTATGAACAATTTGTAGTTTAATGTTCTCATATAAAAGTGAAATCATTTCGTTCTGAATATTTTTCCCTAGATAATGTACTTTAGTTTCTTGATTTTTTAGCACTCTTCGAACATATTCCTCCATTATTGGATCAAATTTAGCAAATGGTTGAATTATTTACAGCAAAAAATTACCATTACCGGAATCGTATAGTCTATCCCACTCTTTCCACTTCGGGCTAAGCAATTTTGGGCAAGCATTTTTTAATGTTGCTACAATGCGTTGAAGCACCTCGCACCAATAGTGAATGTTTTGCGAGTCGCTGTCAATTGTTTTACAGCATTGTAATCGCTGACTAAATTCAATCAAGACTTTTGGCTTTGACTATGGTTCTTGGATGTTTCGTGTTCTTTAAAGTTTCAACGATATTGCTTCCAACTTTAAAACCTTCTGTAGGAAAGAACTAACGACACCGCCAAAAAGTTTGCAGCAAAAACAATATACAGAATTCTTTTTAATGGAATAAACTAACCATTTACGCAGAACCTTTTCACCGTTTTTTAAATTTCTGGTATAATAATATCAGCTAAACCTTCGACCGGTGGCGTCATGAGGAAAATTATATTCTGTTAATGGCTTAGGGGGTCCTTCTTTCACCAAAAGACATCTATCGGCGTCTGATAGAACAGCTGACCAGGTTCCTGGATTTGAGCTAAATATCATTGTTAAAGTATCGTGATCGTTGGTTTTGTCTGGAGAAGTTCCTATAAGCGCAGTGTCACTATCTGTTCTCTTTATTTCAACTGCAACATCCTCTTCATGAAAGTCTAAATCAGATTCCGATTCTATACTGTCTTCCTTTTTTCTAGGGCCTTGCAAGTAATTCAGTAAACTTCCAGCTTGTTTTTTAATGTGGACTTGTTTTTCGAGTCGCTTTCTTTTGTACTGGGCACCAGATAGCTTTTTACGTCCTCCCTCAGACATTCTAAATTTTTTTATAAAGTATACTTAAATTAAGTACTAAGGGAAGTATGAAGATAATTGAGATAGAGTGTTTTGCTTTCATGCAAAAAATTTGAAATCATCAAAAATTTAATTAAAAATCAATGTGTTTCAGATTTTCTAAAATCTTATCGTAAATTTAAAACAAAGAATAAAAAGTCCTTATTTTACTTTCGTTTGAACACTGTTTTTAATTTATGTTTAATATATCTAGAATTGATAACTATATAGAGAGTAGGATATAATAATAAAGTATATTTTCTAGTATTAAAATTAGGAAATCTTTTTAACTTATATTTTCAACAAACCCACATACACATCTGTACATAGCACGCACAAAATATTAAATGAATTTACATAATTTTTAATCTAAGAAAAATGTTCTACTTATACAACTCCCACTGAAAAAATACTTTCCATTATAATATTATTAATATAACTTTAGAAATTAATAAACTTTATAATCACTAAAATTAACGCTAACAAAAAATACTCAAAAAAAAAAAGAAAGAAAGAAATAGATTACAATATTTAAATGCCTTTGCGATACTTCAATCAGCAATAACACAATTATTTACAACAATATAATTACCAGATAGTATTACTAAATTTCTCTTGATGTATGAAAAAGGAGAAAAATGATGATTCAGAAAAAGGGAATCCAAATTTACAATAAACAAGACAAATGAACCACAATTTCTTTTTAATTCTGGAAATAATAATGAAAGTTGTGCCATGTCTCGTTCCGGAAATGGAAGCTCTGTTATGAAAAAAAATTTCGCGTCAACAACATTATTTCGATTTAATCTAAAAATAAAATTTTTTAATCCATTACTCTTAACTATAACTATGGATACGTATATATAAAATAATTTCATTGAAATCAGAATAACCTAGTTTTCTTTTAACTCGGTAGTCATTTCAGTTATAACAGTTACTCATTAATGTGAATTTATTTATAACACACATAATATATACATATATATATTTACAGAGATGTACCAAGCAGAAAGAACTACTATATTTATATATTATTTTAAGTCTTAAAAAATTCAAAATAATTCGAAATTAAAAACATAATTACCTGTTGCTATTTCAAACGAGCTAAATCTAAAAGATTCAGTGGAGCCAATTTTTTTTTAACTAGAGTCTGTTGATGGTAGAGATCAGAAGAGCTTGTTTTAACTTCAAGTAACTACTCAAGAGTAAAATAAAACATCTGTAGCTCCCTATCTTCAACAAACTTTTATTGCATTTGTCTCCTCTTTGGTTAGGTGACGCCGGATATTTTGTAGATTGTCGGAATGTCCGTAGTGACCCAGTCCGGAGTGGGGAGAAAGTTAGAGAGATGGTATAAACATATCAAATTTCATGATTTAACATATACCGGCCTCGAACCTTCAAGGTTCAACGCAAAAAGTAAACTGACATTTAACGTACACAGTAGAAAATAGAAACATTAAATGAAATACCAGAATCCACAATACTAAACACAAATATATAATGGAAATTACAAAAGAGTTAAACCAAATACACATTTAACGATAAATTCTGTAGATAAGCCAGTCAAATAGTTAAATGTGCATGTAAATACGAGTATTTTTTCAAGGGTATATTTATAAATTTGAAGAAGAGAAAACAAAATTTCTTTTAGCAGACATAATTTTTAATTGTATATAACAACCAGAAATTTTGAAGAACTTTACAATTTGCCGAACGCTGCTCTAAGCGAAATGTTCTGTTTTGTGCACATTTGTCACCCTTAACGTAGTAATTAATGTTTCTGATTTCCCGTTTTCCCTTTCCGAAAACACATCAAAATTTCAAACAATTTAAAACAAGTTATTTTTTTAAATAATATCAATAGTATTACATATAAATAAGAAAAATATATACCGTTTTTTGTCTTCAATCTTCAATTTTAGCTTCGACTCATGGTACTGAGATTTTTTAAACGTTTGCATGTACATTTTGTTAAAAATGTATAGGAAGAAGTATGTCGAAGGAATAAATAATTATTCGAAGAAGAAGGTATTACTAATTCAAATACAAAAAGGAGAATTTACATTTGGTTTATAATAAATAAATATGTCACACTATCTTTATTTTGCAGATGCTGGTACACTCCTTGATTTTTATTTTCAACTTTATCATACATAGAGGAAAAATCTTTCCCCAAATTAAAAGTTATAATTTTTTTTAATGAAATTTATCTCTTTTAGGACTAAAGGCAAGAATTGTTAACGACATAGAAAAAAATGTTACGGTTAAAAATCTCGAAAAAAAAAAAATTGCATCTAAAATTAATGTTCCTTTACTGACTCACATGAGTTTGAAATTTAATCAGTCGAAGATGAATCAGTTATTTCTCTAATGTTGCTACTAAGAGATAAATATTAATATATTATATAAATACTTGAAAATTTATTTGCTGCTGAAGTAACAATTACGTACGTTAAAAATATTAATTATTATATTTAAGAGATTTTATTTGTATAACCGATTTTTTGTTTATGGAGTTGCTGTATTAATGTTACATAAATATAAATAAATATTAATGTAATCTCACACATGAAAGTTTGTTTAAGAAACATAATGAATAAAGAAAGTTGCGAGATTGCTTAAAAATATTTTCTCCCCAAAACAGTTTGGCGGTTCATTCCCTTCTTCAAATTACTAATTCAATCAAATAGCTCATAATATAGACAAGTATCCGAAATTTTTTAAAAAAGAATTAAATATATAGTTTTAAGTATTAATACTTACTATACGTTATTCACACAAATAAAGATCTGGGAACTTTGATCAGAGGCTCTCTCTCTCTCCAAAATGCTATTTTTTTAAAAAACTAAAAAACTTTCAATTCAGGAAGCGATGTTAAAAAGACAGAACCCGATTTGACCAAAACGTTTCAAGGTTTTACTCTTTCCACGACAGCTGAAAAATTCTCGATTCTTCGGGGGTGATATTTTTCTTTATTACGCGCTTCCCCACAGCCAGGGTAATGAAAATTCCTCTGTCTAGGAAGTTTCGGTGAACAATCGTAAATTGCCTCAGTGGGGTCGCTAAAATTATAGCCGAGGTTGAAAACCTAGTCCAGTAAAAATAACTACTTCATGGATTATTTAAAGCCCGTGCCATTCCCGGCAATACAAAAAGTACTGAAATCTGACGATTTCCCGGGATCCCCTCTATATCAGTGCCGTGAAGATCTTGTCAAGATAAGCATGTCTACTTGTATTCATAGGTCGGGTGCCCATACACACGTAAAGTCAAATCACCACGTAATACAATATTTATTTTTTTAATCGTTACAAATTTTACTAGCAATGGTCGACTTTTCAATTCAGTCTAAAACAAAATAATTATGCTCCATGTTTCCAAAGTGTAAATAACAATATTTTAGAAGATAATTTCATCCAAATTTTTTCGTAACAAAAAAAAAAGAAAAAAAAAAAGCATTTTTTAAATTTGATCCAAATGCCGCCCCGGACATGGGTCCGGTTTGTCCGGCCCTAGAGCCGCCCCTGAATGTGACCCAAGCCACTCCAGCCCTCATCTTTGCTTGTATTGGTTGCCATAAGAGCCAGCTGCTCCCAAGTCCTGCTACAGCTCTTCGTTATTTAATTCGTTATTTCTGTCAATCAAATGGGATAAGAAAAAACAGCATATCAGTTTTTCGTCAGTAACTATTGTTTGCTCTAGTGTAGTGCTAATTCAAAACAAAATCAGAATCAGTCTCGAAAACTTTATGAATATAACTGTGTAAATCTCTCTTAATTTGTCTTAATCAATTTTTAAATAGAAATCATGTAAACATACAATGTAATTTCTACTAAAAAAAAGTAGAGACATTTATTTTTTAAAAAAAATATTTAATGAAACAATAGTCCTCGGGCTCCCACAAAGGATAAAAATAATACCCCAAGCTATTTTATTAAAAAATGAAGTACAGTGAAACATAGTTTATTTTAAAAAGCATTTCTTGAAAAAAGTTAAGTTCCCAAATTTAAAGGTATCACAATATCACTTTATTTATATTTATTATGTTAAATAATTTGAAAGAGATCGAATTAATAAAAAAAACTTTAACATTTTTTTCAGACAAAACTGACTATAGAATTGTGGGCGAGAATAAGCTGGTACAAAGATTTGAAAATGTAGTTGTAAACTCTGACCTTTCTCTCACTTATTTTCAATTTCTTTAATGTATAGCTCTTATCACTTGATCCTGGTTCAAAATTACAAGGTCTATCCAATGTATGCTCTAAACGAGAGTTTGCTATTCACTGTCCATTGCAGGTGCAGGATTAAAACAAACTAAGAAATTGTGGGTGATCTGAAAGTAAAAGTCTGACGAAAAGCCCTAGACGATCTAGAAGTCAGTAATTTCATCTTTTTGTCTCCCTAGAAAACTCCTCTATGCTACGCCTTCAAAAAAAAATGTGTGTGCATGTGCTGTACCATAACATCCTATTGGACATAGACGAGATTACCATTCAGTCATTGATCCCTTCTCACTTCTCAAGGGGTGGAATTTCATGGCAAAGTTAGAAGATTTCACGAGAGAGCCTTGAGTGATTTCTCACACTCCTTGACCAACACTTCCTAGATAGTAGACTACTATCTAAGAGATGTTACCTTGATCCATATAAAAGTTCAGTACCCACGAAATTTACGTGTGAGAATTGTCTTCTGGATACACTTTTAAGCGAGAAATCAAGTGATAGCACTCATGCAAGGATCCCTTCCGAATATAATTAGATCCTTGACTGGAAGAAGGTTAGAAAGTAAAATCTGCCATATAAGGCTCCAAAATAAAATTTAAAAAATTTTAAAAAAGGAACATTAGCGTATGAATCCTAATCCTCATCTTTATGAAAACCAATTCTGTTTTTACTGTTTCTGTAACCATTAAATGCTACTTTATCATAATCTTCACATGCTTTTTCATTAGTAGTTGGTTTCAGACAATTCGAAATTGAAGTCTAACATTTTGCAAAAATTAATATTACTAACAAACTTATAAATTACATTCTCTGCACCATGTATTGCAATTTTCCCGGAAATGTTATAAGAATTCGATTTTTCTTTTATCTTTCAGTCTTTAAGGCGATATGGTACCATCTTTAAAATTTTTTTATTTTTAATATTTGATTTTTGGGTTTTTAAATTGTATTTTATAAAGGTTAATTTTTTAATAAAATTCCATACAAAAATTTAATTTGTTGCAAAATGTTTGTAAAATTTAAATTTTTAAAATTTTTTAAACTTTTTTAAACCCCCTAAGGTTTTTTAAAAATGTTTCTTTTTTTTTAAAAATTTTTTTTTTCCAAAATTCCTTATATTATACTACATAAAACTGTGAAATGGGATTATTTCTGCTACTGCTTTTTAATTTTTTTATTAATTTTTTTAGGTTTTAATTTAAAAAAATTCTCAAAAAAACTTTAAATTTTTGGGATTTTTAAAATTTTTTTTAGAAAAAGTACTAAACATTTGAGCTAATTAAAGACATTTTTACAAAACATACATTTCCAAAATGTATAAAAGTTTCAAACCCTTACTTCAATTATAAAAAACCCTTTTAGGATTTTGAATAACAGTGAATGTACAAAAATTCAACATGGAAAAATGAGTTTAAATTTTTCATTTTTTAAAAAACATGATAAAAATTCCCCCAAAATCTGAAATTTTTTATGTAATGTTAATTTTTTGTTTCAAACTGCTTACCAAAAATTTTTTTTAAAAATTTAAAAGAATAAAAGAATATACTTGTATAATGAATATATAAAAAAAAAGGTAAATATTTCAAAAAAACATTATCTTAAAAATTTTTTAAAAAATTACACACAAATTTTAGGGGGTTTATTTCATGGCATTTTCATACTACTATAATAAACAACAGGGCACAAATATTCATACTCTTTTTTCCAAAATTTTTAAAGGGGCCTAAAATATATTCACAAAATCCTTAGGTTTTTTCCCAAAATTTACTCGCAAAAAGCATTTTTTGAAAGTATTTACAAAAAAAAGATTTGTTAATGCATTTTACCCAATAATGACGTATTTTGGGAATCGGGATATACCAGTATTTTTTTCATCCAAACGAGAAAAAGTATTGCATTCTTTTTCCCGTTTTGCACACCCCCTTGTTTTGAAAACCCCCCCTGAAACTTGTCTTAGCATCTAAAAACCACCTCTTAAAAGCTTTGGGTTTGTGGCAGATTTAGTAGGGTTTTTTAGGCCTAGGCATGTTCCCCGTTTGGAGAAAAAAACCCAAAATTTCCCCTTTGTCGTAAAGCAACTTTTTTTACTCTTCAGAACACAGAGTAAAAAAAATTTTTAAAGTTAAATTTGTAGGAACAGAACTTCAAAGAAAACCCCGGGGGGGAATAACTCTCATATAATCAAAAAAAAAACAATTATTTCTTTTTCAGTTTAAAAACACTCATCAGCGTGGAGAAAAAAATTAGTTTCATATTTATCAAGCCTTTTCTAGCAGACGATTTTGAAAAGTGGGCGTGGCAGCTTTGTTTAGTCTACTGACATGCAGCAAAAAAGGATAAATAACTGAATAAAAAATATAGATACAACTCTGAAATTTTTTCAGAAAATTAAAAAGGATTAAAAAACATCATATAAGCCAATTAAAAATCGATAGTTTGGTAATTTTTAGGGGGACCATATGCCTTTTAAATTTTGAATGTTTCATTTCTTTTTCGATGTCTTTAATATTTCTATTCAATATTTAAACCCGTAGTATTTATTCTTCAAAAAACACAGCAGATTAATACAAAAGAAATTAAATCAGATAACAGCTATTTTTGCATTAAAAAAATATGATAGATTTTTTCTTAAAAAAAATCAAACACTATTTAGTAAATCGTAAATCAAACTCACTATTGAGTAAACTGTAAGCGAAATTCACAATTGAGTAAACTTTACACGATACTCCCTATTGAGTAAATTGTAAGCCAAACACACTATTGAGTAAATTGAAAGCGAAACTACCTATTGAGAAAACTGTAAGCCAAACTTACTATTGAGTTAATTAATATGAACAATTATTAGCTAAATAAAGTTTGTTTATAGTAACTTTATTGATTGAATTTAATTACTCTGAAGCAACCTGAGAGCTATTGGTGATGGACCCCGTAATTTGGTTGAAATAGTTGGTTCGAGAAAAATTGTGAGTCACGTATATTT
The DNA here is from genome assembly GCA_019973955.1 of Trichonephila inaurata madagascariensis. Classification (NCBI taxonomy): domain Eukaryota; kingdom Metazoa; phylum Arthropoda; class Arachnida; order Araneae; family Nephilidae; genus Trichonephila; species Trichonephila inaurata. The sequence continues at coordinate 134,114 of BMAV01020010.1, forward strand.
ATCTGTAACAACATTTACCATTTGAACGAGTATTAGACAACATATGTTGCACAGGGTGTTGCCAAATTCGCCCAACAAATTCAAAGGGCTGATAATAAGTAGCATGGGGATGACAAATCACCATAGAAGATGGGTCACAAGCCACGTTTAGTCGGTGAAAATCGCGATAATAGTAGTCGTTGGGATTATGATCCAGACAAGGGGAGTTGTCAAATGAGTAAGGAGTTATGTATGTACTGCCCGAACGCCTCAGTGGCAAAAATATATTAACCTACAGTACGTCCTCTTGGAGTTGCTTCAGGAAGTACCGGCCAATGCGTACCAGAACATGTGGTCCATGCACAATGGTGTACCAGTACATATTTTGATTGCGGAGCGTAACTACCTCCATGCTACTCGTACATATCTCGGGAGGTGAACTGGACACGGCGGAGCTATTGCTTGGCCTCCAAACTCCCCAGACCTCAATTCCTTGGATTTCTTCTTCTTAACTCAATGGCGCAATAACCTACGAGGGCCAAGGCCTGCTGTACCTCTCTCAGTTTTCGTGACCTTAGGCGAGGTGCATGTATAGATGTTCCAGTCAGGTAGTCAGCCTGACGCGAAACCCCAGCGTTTATTTTCCAAGCAAGCTTGGTTCTCATTTGTCGATCCACTGAAGGAGTGAACGGTTGAGATGACATTGCCCAGCCCGGGATTTGAATCCCGGACCAGTGGTGGGGAAGCGGGATGCACTACCACTCAATCACTGGGCTTTTTCTTCTTCTCATGTCACCTGAAATCGCTTGTGTATGAGAAGCTGGTAGCTACTTTGGAGTATCTCGCGTCACGGATCGTCGTCGCTTTAGCTGACATCGCCAGCACAACGGATTTGTTTGAACGCGTCCGACAATTTTTCGTCCGTCGATGGCTGCACTACGACCTACGCGGCCGTATCTTCGAACAATTCCTGTGACAATCACTTGTCGTTGTATTTCTGACGTCAAACTGCAAAGCATTGTTAGCATTGTAAGCATGATTTACGTCTAATAATTGTATTTCTTACCTTTTTTCATCTCTCGACATCACACCCATTAGAACTGTTTTTGCGAATTACTCTGGCTAAAAACTTGGTTTGCGCCCCCATGTTCAATGGTGATTTCTCGTGCCCCTGCTGCCTACTATCGTCCCTCTGAATTTTTCAGTGTAATTCAGTAATACCCTGTATACTGTTTACTAAAAGGGTCATTGGAAGGCCTGTTTTTGCATAGGAGCTCAAAGCCTCAAGAAGCCTTAAGACGCCAGTACCGGTAGAGCTCTTTCAGTTTTACCAAGCTTCCAAAATAGCTTAATTTTGGTGTTTTCAATCAATGCAATATCACGTTCCTTGAGTTTAAGGTGCATTTCTGGGTTTTTCACTGAATGAGCAGTTCGCAGACCCAATAAATATTGTGTTTTCTGTAACGGGATATCTTGGCTGATTTTGTTCATAGTTTAAGAAATGGATTAGGGTGAGAGATCAGGGCTCATAGTCTTCTTCATAAACATAACTCAGCGGTCGTAGATTGAGAGCTGCTAGAGTGACACAGAGCTTAAGGACACTTGAAACTCAGGGAGAATTAGAGTACAGTTCATTAGAGCAGTGATCCGCAACCCCCGGTACCGGTCCGTGGATCAAATGGTCACGGGACGCCTAAAGAACATTAAACTATTGCCATTTTATTTAAAGTGGTGCATTTCTCTCGGATTTGCACAACTTTCCACGGAAATCACTTTACATTCCACGTTAAATCCCTTTAATTCATAGGGCTGAGGTAGCCCAACTGTCAAGGTATCGGATCATGGCAGGAATGTCATGAGTTCAAGCCCAGTACCACCAAAGACCCGCCGTGTAGGGCAGTGATGCACGTTAAATCTGTCGAGATCTGAAATGTCCTCCCGTTGGTGTGGTAGTTAGGAGAGGGAGTGCCAGCTCAGATGTCGTCCACGTCACTTGACCATGGTTCAAAATTACGCGGTCCGTCGCCAAAAGCCCTCGTATAGCTAAACAGTGCGACGTTAATATTCAGTCACTCACTTTTATTCATTTTTGGTGTAACTATATTTTATTCTGAAGGCATATTTATATAAATGTAACTAAATTAAAATTGTTAAATCAAAGCAATCTGAAATATAAACAATCAACGTGTCCCATCCTCAGCGGGACGCGGTAAAATTATCAAACGTTGACCGGTCCGTAGCGATTAAAAAGGTTGCGGAGCACTGCATTAGAGGACCTCCATTTAACGAACCTCTATTTTGCGAATTTTTCTGTTTCGTGAACTTTTTCCTGGAACCAAGAACATTTTACTATATTCATCGTAAAATAACCTCTAAATAGCAAAATGCATTTTTATTTAACCAATTTTTTGTCTTCCTATTTTTTTAAATATTTTTGAATATTTCAAATTATTTTCATTTTTAACACATTTTATGGCACTCAATGTCCTCGAAATGGCTTACCAGGTGTCCAATTCACCTAGAGCAATTAAAACTTAAATAAAATTACTAGATTTTGTCAGTAATTACGAGTAAATGTAAGAACGCATGTGGTATAATGAATGCGTAAAATTAGTGGTTATAAAATAAAGTACGTTTAAAACTACTCGTAGGCTTAAAATCAGAAAAAAATGTCATTACAAAATTCATCAATTTTAATATAAATTATTTTTTAAGTTTGAAAATACAGTGTGTTCCTGGATAATACTTTTTTCCCCTTTGTATCATAGTAAATTTATTTTTGATGGGTAAGATATAAAAATAAATATATATTAATTTACAAAAAGTGTGAATAATCTCTTTTTTCAATAATATATAGAGTATAAACTTGAAATTTGTTTTATATGGTTTCTAAAGTACATTGATAAATGAATCTCTATTCAACAAATTTTCTACATAACGAATTTTTTTTCAGGATTTACCGACTTCGCTAAATAGAGGTCCGACTGTATTTAGTTCAAGGACTAAATGATTAAACTTCAAGTAGCTTTTTTTCCCCATGTTAATATGAGTTGCAAATGTTAGCTTTTGCGGAGGAAAACTGTTGTTTAATAAGTAATTTTGAATTGTATAGTCAAGAAGGCAGTGATTATTTTTATTTAGCTCGCGCGACACTATACATCCTTGAATATTTTTTTTCTTTTCGAAAATCCCCCTCCTCCCCCCCAAAAAATAACACATTAAATCCTTTTATGAGGTCTTTTTTTAATATATTCCGGGTCCCTCGTAATAATTTTGTAATCAAGTTATGTCAGAAGAGCACAAGTAATATAAAAAGAAAAAAATTAAGTCAATTCCTACTTAGGTCAACAAAGAAAAATTTTATTTCAGTTACTTTTTTATTAAATAGATACAATTAATATAAACATGTATATGTACATATATGACAGAATCACGATGTTAAGTGACAAAATAGATAGCGATTTTCCTTTCTATATATGGCGTTGGACTATTTTTTCATTTGTTACTATTTATTCATTAATCACAAATTTATTTATTCTAATAAAATAGTACGGTAAAAAGAAAGCATTTTCTCAGAAATTAGGCCATCCCATGTCGGATTCGAACCTACAGCTCTTGAATTAGAAGTCCAACGCTCTACCCACTGCGCTACAGGACACAACAAAAGATTTTCCTTTCTATACATGCTAATAGACTATTATTTTTTGTTCTTTACTATTTAATAATTTTTTAATTGAATTAATAAATTAATATTTGAAAAAATTGCATTAACATCAAGTGTCATCCACCACAAGTTTAAAAAAATGTATTTGAACTTCAGTGGATGAATGGAAAGTATTTTATTAACGATTGAAAATTTGAACAATATATATATATATATATATATCAGTCGACCTCTATTTAACGAAGTCGCTAAATCCTGAAAAAAGTTTGTTATATGGAAAATTCGTTATATAGAGGTCCATCTTTCAATATACATTATAAACCACATAAAACAAATTTTAAATTCATAAACACTATATATTAAAAAGTAATTATTTACACCTTTCTGTAAATTAATATCTATTTATTTTATATATCTTATCCATCAAAAAAAGAAAGAAAGAAAAACTGCAAGGAAAACAAGAAAAAGAATGTCGAGGAATATACTGCACTTTTCAACATTAAGAAAAAATAATTTTATATTAAAATTAATGAATTTTAAGGACATTTTATAATTTAAAGCATACAAGTAATTTTAAACGTACATTATATTTTATAACTAAACTACTAAAACATGTTAAAAGAGCAATAACTTGAAATGTCCAGAAATACTTTAAAAATAGGGAGAAAAAAATTGAATCACAAGAAAAAAAAGGTTATTTTACGAAGAAAATCGTGAAATGTTCTTGGTTCTAGAAAAAAGTTATCTGTATAAAAAAATTCGCAATACAGAGGTTCGACTATATATATAGGGAGAGAGTGAACTAATAGTAGGAATTGGAAAAAAAATTCAGTAATAGAAGAGTTTTTAGTGAGATTTATATAATTGCTTTGAACTGGTAAAGACAACACATAATTTATTCAAATTATTAGAAAATATGTATTACTAATAATTACTTTTATATTAAAAGTATTTGTTATTTTATTTAACTTACAATTGAAATTTTGTTTTTAAAAATGATTCGAAAACGAGCAACAGAAAGAGAGAAAGTATTTTCTTACAGAATTTTAAAATAAACATTTCTCTCGTTTAAATAAAAATATACCTTGAAAACCTTTGTCCTATTTTATGTTAATTTTGAAACTTAAAAAAATTTTTTTAAATAAACCATTTAATAATTGATATTTTAAATTTAAAATACAATAAGGGAAAGTTATTTTAAATGCCTACATTTTTTATTGAAACATGTGTATAAGTTGTTCATTATAGCTTAACTGTAAGAATTTAATTAGAATATTTAATTACAGCTTAACTATTATAATTTAGCGAAATATCTATAAATTTTTTTTTAAAAAAAAAAGCTTTTAGTGATCTTACTCAAAAATTTCATTTCGTTTAAATTTGAACTTCGACAAAGCTAATACATAACTTGAAATACACGACATGTTTTAGTAATTTTTGGAAAGAGGTACAAGAAAAAAAAAATGCTTTTGTGCTGTCACTCATCTGTAAATAGGAGTGTTTAATGCAGGTGGGTAGGCGTAGCCTGTACTCTATCCTCACAGCAGCAAAGGTAGGACCATGGCATTTCCAGTCATGGAAACCTTTTCAATGGGAATGATTCCGCAGCAGCAGTGGTTCGTGTACTCCGGTGAATTCAAGGTCCCTCCTCCACCTCCCCCTCGTAAAAGAGGAGGGTCGACCAAGCCCCGTGCTCGAAATACAAAAGGTAAGTTTTTTATGAATTTTTTTTTTTTTACTCGTTCTCACTACAAGATTTTAAAATCTCGTTCTAAGAGTCTATCACAAAAATTTTGGAAAAAAAAAATTATATGTGTTTATGCTTATAAAGATAGATACATATATAATGCGCATAGAAGATATGCATATGCCAGAAAGATAGATATATAATGCGTATATACACGCTTCAAACACGTATATAACCAGGGACGTCTTAAAGCAGGGGCCAACTGGACCCAGGCCCAGAGCCTCGCAATTGGTGAAGGCCTCATTTCGTTTTCTACTCTGTCTTAATAAGATCATGATCCAGATAATTTTAATGGTCAAATACTATTTCCGTACATATTCTCCGAAAAACAAGGAATTTAAAACTGCATATCAACTGGCTAAAGTGGTAAGACTGTATTATTATGTGATGACCGTTGTCCATGTCCAGGCCTAGGCCTAATACCATAAACAATCATTCAACTCATTTAGTCGAAATGCGGTGGTTGGGCAGGTTTGTGTCTAGGTTTCTGAGATTGCGAGTCGTGCACATTTATTTGTGTAAAATTACCGTTTAAACGAGTATTTGTCAATGCACACAATATACTGTCTACTTTTAAAGATCTCTGGTAGAACCTACTTTTGCACAGGGGCCCAAGGCCTAAAAAAATCTTAAGATTCCTATGGGGCCCAGAGCCTCAAAGAGTCTTAAGACGTCCCTGTATATCAGGGATATCCAACCCAAATGACTTTGCGGGCCACTTCGGAAAAACATTTTAATCTCGCGGGTGCACATAAAATTATGTACCTTTATATCAGATTAGGAAAAAAAATTATTGAAGTGAAAATTTAACACAGAATGAATTATTATTATTGTTTTCATTATTTTCCGTGTATACAGACATAGATAATATAATAATGTTTATATAATATAACAATGCAATGATGAAATAATGTTTAAACTATTACAGTTGCCATTTTCCTGAAAATTAAAGCGTTCCTCTTGAATTGATCTTTCGTTACTCATTGTTAAAATTTGGTTGTGCTGTCATTCGCAAACGACTAAGTATACATTTCCCTTTATCTTAACAGTCCTGAATATTTTTTTAAACTTTAAAAAACATCTCTGACTGCCTTTTGCTTTTTTTTTTTTGGCACTCCAAACAGAAAAGGAGGAGGAGAAATGAAAGTCTCACACACAGAGAATCATGTACCATCCATAGTAAAGGATATGCATAGTGCAATTCGGAATTTATTAAAAAAGTAATTTATTATAGTAAAATCAAATGTAACTGTTTAATAAAATATAAATCTATTTTAATCTAAGGGACATTTCTATTATCAAAAAGGATTTATTTTAAAACTAAGAGCAGGTAACAAGCAAATACATTGTAGATTTATATATATATATATATAAAATTTCTCCTCAAATAAATTTCAAAATAAAAAAAATTTAAAAAAACCTTATGTTTAAAATTTTTCTTAAAAAGAGTCGGTGGGCCGCAACTTACGTACTGGTGGGCCGCGTGTTGGACACCCCTGCTGTATATAACAATATATGAAGCTAAACAATATATGCCACGAAATGGGTCATCTTTTGAAATAACTTCCTTAGAGTAACGTATAATGTTTTTCTGTTTATGAAGAGTCAAAATTAGGTGACATTTTCTCAAACCGACTCAAACTACGCTAATTTTAACTAAACTAGCAAAATATTTTGCTCCATTTGTGAGTGATTGAATATTAGCGTCGCATTGTTCAGCTACACTAAGGCTTTTGGCGACGGACCACGTAATTTTGAACCATGGTCAAGTGGCGTGGACGACACATGAGCTGGCACCCTCTTCTCCTAACTACCACACCACACGTTTCAACTCTCGACAGATTTAACGTGCATCGCTGCCCTACACGGCGGATCTTTAGTGGTACTGGGCTCGAACTCGTGACATTGCTCCATTTGTGACTGTGATTAATAGCACGGATGCGGAAGATCACGTTAGAGAGAAATAAATCACTGTGGAATTGTTGAATTTAAGGTAATAGTGCCTAATGAGACGTGATGGAACGTATCAAGAGAAGGGTGCTTTGAAATGAAGACGTTTTCAAATAAAAAAAATGTTCTCTGATTGTTATGCATAGAAATGAACAAGTATTATAACTATTTTGGAATCTTAACTAAATGGGCCAACTTTTGAGAAGCTTGTTCGGGGTTGTGTGTAATTGTTTTCTTTTTTTATGTAAAGTTAGTTGACGTCTTTTTCTCAAAATCTAATTCACAAACAGACTACATTAATTTCAACTAAACCAGCAAATCTTTTTATCCTACTTGTGACTGCGGCTGTGTAAAATGACGTTAGTGAGAAATTTGATTTCACAAAATTTCAAAATTTGTGGACACAGGAGCTAATGATGTGATGGAGGACGACAATTTTCCACACTTTCAAAAATGTGCTCGTCCTCACTTAACCAAGTGCAAGAGAATTTTTTTTATTTTCTCAGAACAGATATGACCCCAACTTTCACCTCGGGCCCATTTATTGTTAAGTTTCGAAACACCCTGTTAAATATATAATTAACCATTATTTACCCGCTTCACTGGGTCTTTCCTGACGTTGTAGGGCTACACATTGTTTTTAAGTTATTTTTAACTAAGTTAAGGTTTCTGCAGTGCATTTTTATAGCCATCTTCTCTTGATTTAAAAAAGACATTAATTAACCCCCTTAGAATCGATTGCCGCAAACCCCATTTGTACACAACAAAAGAAACATGTGTGCCAAATTTCAAGTCCTAAGGTCTAATTGTTCCAAAACGAGATTTTCTTTAACCTAAATTTAATGTCCCCGCAACCTCACTTGGGAATTGATTTCGAAATGAATCTCTACAGAATGAATGAAACATGTCTGCTAAATTTCAAGATGTGGGTGTAATAGTTCAAAAATGGGAATTTTTTATTATATATATTGTATATATAAAGAAATTGTATTATTGTCATGAAAAGATCCTGAATAAACCTATTGGAAGAGAATAGAGTGCATCTTTCAAGATCTTAGCTATAGGGAAGTTCTTAATTGATAAATAAATATTTTGTTAACATTTTCGGTTAGAGAAGCCAATTTCGCAGATCACTATTTTTTATAAAAAAAAAAGAGAGGAAGAAGAAAAAATGACCTCTTAACCCCTTCGACAACCCCCTTTGGGAGTTGATTTCCAGAAAATCCGTTTTTTGTGGATATACTGGACAAAAGAAACAAGTTTGCCAAATTTAAAATCTGTAGGTCTAATAGTTGCGGGGATCTCGCGATGAGTGAATGAGTCATTTTTCTGCTGTAATTATATAGATACTCACATTATTCAGTCTTTCCTCTGACATTGACATAGATAATTTTTTACTCGTTTTAGGGAAGAACATGAACGATTTCTCGAATCATTTGAAATTGACCTGGTGAACAAAACATTCAAAATAATTTTAACATTTGTAAAAGTTAATTTAATACTTTTTTAGTATATATTGGTAACTGAATGTTTGCATGCGTCATCTAAAATTGTGAGAGGCTTGCACCTCTCTCTGGGGCACCTAGATGTGTGGTAGGTAGGGAAGAAACACTCGACATGATCCAATTTATCTATTTATTTACCACACAAAGAACAGACACAATTTCAACTAATAATAGTAAGAGAATGTCTCAATGCTAACCGCGAAAGTGGAACGACGACAATAAAATGCGAACGATTAGGAGACTATCAAACTTGATCCTTACCTTAATAAAGGATCTAACCTATCATCCGATTGAATCTAACATCAATCCAATTTTAGTGAACAATCGTCACTTGAAAGTTTCCTCCTAATAAGTCTCAAATCACAATAATTCTGATATTATACCTTCAGTAGCAATCTCACCTGACTCGAGTATATCTCCTCTCCCTTCAAGCTAGAAAAAGCTTCGACTATATATAGTAAGTTAATTTAAATATCACGATTCTCTTCTTTCGAAGGGTTGGTTGTGAATAACACGAATTGATAACCCAAAGATTTCCCAAGAGGATTAATTGAAGGAACGCGTATAGATCCATCACAAAATGATTAAAAACTGTTTCAATTCATCTTTAAAATTATCGGAATGAATGTTGTGTCGGATTAGCACTCACAGGCAACACTGGATCTGAAATGAACACAGACATGTTAAAAAATTAATATATATTTCTTTTTTTTTTTTTTTTTATCAAAAATAGTGATAAGCGTGAATTGCTTTTCCTAACCGAGAATCAAACAAAATATAGAGGAGAGTCAGGTATATAAATAAGTATATATATATAGAATAGTCGGGTAATATAGAATATCGAGGTTTTGGCTCTGTTTGTAGCTGTTAATGCGTTGGAAAACCTTGAAGAAAGACTCTCATGATGCATTGCAGTGAGAGTTGACCACTTGCTGTTGCCATACCACTCACTACAAAACAAAGTGTTGATTTGCGATTTTCAAAAGTTTTTACATGTAAGCTTTCAAACATTTTAATAAACTTGACTTGAACATTAAAGCTAAACATAATGTGCACTAAAAGAATTTGTAGTTTGTAATACTGTGGTCGTTTTTTAGCTGACAATGTTTTGTCCTTCAATTTAAAGGTTCATTTTCCAAGACGGTGTGTCGGGTATAATACCAGGTATAAGCAGAGAAAGATTATACTTGTAACTTTTGTAAATAGACTCGAAACAGAAATGACTTTCACGTATTTTTAAGGCTATGGCTTTTATATTTAAAAATAACTATGTTTTATGAAGTTTTAATTAGTTTTTCCAATGGCTTAAACCACACCTATTCCGTATTACCCGACTATTCCATAACACCCTCCATTTATCATTTTTCTTTACAATGATTTTTAATTGTAACAAAAAATATTATTTTTTTATAAGATATAATTCCTACAATCATTTAAAGTATATATCCATGATGAATTTGGAGATTTTTATCAAAAATTAGTAAAGTTATTTTTAGAAATGTAAATGATATTCCATAATACCCGACTACCCTCCATAAATAATATAAATTGCTATTATTTACTTAAAGTTCAACGCACGCCTGATAAAATAAACAACTTACATGCCTTATAGCTTGGTTTCCATATCTCGCAAATTCAATTTTTTAAAAAAGAATGTCATTATAGCAGTGAAGAACCGAGAGAGCATGGTCATGAGCGGTGACCGTTGATGCTGTTGTCGAATCATGGGATTGATACATTTTAAATCTGACAAGGCTCACAGTCCTGAGGTTGGAGGGTGAGGAAGTTTTGGAGAGCCAAATATCCGCGTCGTTTGACAAAGTCAAACATTGCGGAATCCGCCGCCATTAAACTTTCATTTGCCTTCAAAGTACGACGTTTATAAGCAGTGAACCAATACAAGAAATTATCATGCATTCAATCAGATCTTAAACTTCCAATAGTTGTCGTTTCTCAATTCAATAATGACCTCTAAGAGCAATGCCTAAACTTGCGATGAGATTTATTGTGGTTATCGTTTTTCCACATTTTTCTCCATTATTTTTGCTTTTGCTATGTAATTTGCAAAGTTTGAACATCTCTGTTTCAACATATAGGAGCTTCTTTTGACATTTCAGGGTCGAATGTAGTAATACAAATATCAATTTAAACTTACAACCCTAAAGCATTTTTGTATGGGTAATGATAATTTTTTTGGTTGTTTCGCAAAAACTTAGCAACTTTGTGTGTGCCTTCTTTTCCATCCCTCAGAATTTTAGCTGTGGTCTCTGTAGTAATTGCACGATTACCTCTTATTTGTACATTCATTAAATCTTACAACAATGATAATTTTTTTAAATTGAATTAAGTTCACATATTTTTTACTTAATGATTGTAACATGTATATATTCAGAAATCCGATTAAGGTATCCGACTACGTTCCGAACCATGATTTTAAAAAAGCGCATAAATAGATAATTTTCTTGATATTTAATGTCACTTAGATTAGATATATGTATAAAATTGTTTTAAGGACACATTTTGACAAAAATTATTTAAATACAATATTTTGCAAAAATTAATCTTAGTACAGTCTCTTTTGAAAAATGCTTCTATTATAACAATGTTTTGCCTGTATACAGCTTAGACCTCTCTACAGAGGCTCCACTAGAATTTTTGAAAAATTCACATTATTTTCAGAGTTAAAACCAATTGAAATATATAATTATCGGCATTTTTTTCTTAAAATTGTTCCTCTCTGTTGTCGTAAAATATGGATAAACTCACTTTTAAGTTATATATTTCAAAAATTCTAGTCGAGCCTCTGTAGAGAAGTCTGAGCTATATACAGGTAAAACATTATTATAACAGAAGCATTTTTCACAAAAGGAGAACATTTTGAAAAAAGATAATTCTAAGTTAATTTTTTGCCAAAATATTGTATTTAAATAAAATTTTTTTGTCAAAATGTCCTTAAAACAATTTATACATGTATTCTAATCTAAGTGACACTAAATATCATGAAAATTATCCATTTATGCGCTTTTACAAAATCACGGTTCCGAATGTAGTTGGATACCTCAAAAATAAATTGGAATTATCCAGATTTTAAAGCAATTGCGAGGCAGCTATTTTGGTCTCCATTTGGCTTCATTCTACTTTTGTTTGAAGGACAAATAATTTTGATTTCACACATAAAAACTTTGAAAATCTACATATATTAACAAAGAAGAATACAAGTTATATTTAAAACAATGGCTACATTCCAAATGACCTATTGGAAAAAGTCACATTAAGTACACGCATCCAGTATACATTCAAATACTAAAGATTTTAGTTAGCAAAAAATTTAATATAAAATGTACTCTTATTGGGATGAAAAGTATGAATATCTTTTAAAACACAAGGAATGCTACAAGATAAAAAAGACATTTTATATTTAGATGATACGTAAGAGACAATAAAAACTCACGATTCCGCGAATAACTAATATATTAAGAAAAACAGCTGCGTATCCTTATATTGTTATATATAATCGACAATATGTTCTACCTCATTATTTTTCCACATGGTATTGACATTATGAAAGCATTTCGTAGAATAGCAGTAGCAGATGAATGGATGATAGGATTTTTAAATGCATATCTCACGTACTTTGACCAATAGAAAATGCAGTGTCCGATACGGTCGATAGTTAGAAAAGGATAGAATATGTCGTGCAGTATAGCAAATGATAATAATAATAATTTTGAACAGATAAAGTATGCAAGGACGCCAAATGAAAATTAACTGCAATGTTAGGCTTAAATGCTGCAAATATTGAGAATGAAATTAAAAATCGCAAAATTTTGAGGGGAAAACGAATATTGTGTCCTTTACTGCCCCTACTCTCATTTAAACCAAGATATTTTTTTTATTACACGAAAGAATTCTACGTCATACAGAGTGGCATAGCTAGGTATCCAAATGCCCTGCTTCAAAAAAAAAAAATGAAGGCCTTATTTTGGTTTAATTTTATCAAAATGAAAAAAGTAAAAATATATGAATATTTTAAATATACAAAGCTACTTTAACATCAGCTCTTTATCGTACTCTTCAGAACATAGGAGAACAAAGCTACATTCTACCTACATGTATGTGCATGAGTTTTCTTGTATGAGCTTTAGTGATCGCCCAGGTTCGATTTGACACCACGACATATGTCTTTTAGAACAGCTGTGAAGAGTTTAAGAACTGCCAGAACCGGAAGACGAGAAGTAACATAATAGGTAATAAAAAATTAAACAATAACAAACAATATTACAAATAATAACATAGGTGTTAGGAAATAAAACGATGTATATAAAAAATAAAAGTTTTATTATTTGAGAAAAGAGTCGGACTTTATATATATATATATATATATACATATTAACAAAAGATTAACAATTTCGCTTACAGTCTTTTCCTAACTTTGGTTTTTGAAAAAGTTTCAATAACTTTGGTTAAATACAGTTTTGATGTGACTTTGTTTTCAATTGTTATTAGCGATAAATGTCGGAGTCGAGCTTGTGGACCACACCGTTTCTTAAACAATTTTTAATTTCCAAAATGATCTTTCAGCTCTTGTAGAAGTGAGGAATTGTATAGAACAATAACGTTGTTGTAAATACTTCTGTTAGGTCGCATTCTAACATTTTATATTTACTCATTATTTCCTTACAGAATTCGTGAACAGTCCGTGCCCCTGGGTTATTTTAGGAACTAGTTGGTAAATATTAAGAAATTAAAAGGGAAAAAATTTACCTTTGTATCCAAATATTATTTTGGAATTCGCAATTTTGAAACAAATTGTTTTTTACTCCAAAAATTTCTTTAAAAAAGAAATTTTTTTTCCGAAATCGTATCAGGGTAATTATTAAAATTTTTTTTTTACGTTTTTTCCCTTTTTTTTTCAAAAAGGGGGTTATAATATAAAGGCCCCTTTTGCCTTAACGATTTCAAAAAAAAAGAATGGCACAAGACTTTTCTCCGTGGCTGAAATTCAACTTATTTGTCCCAAAATTAATCAGCTCTCATTTGTCCCCCCAATTTTTTTAACCCCCATTTTTTGGGAAGTCGAATTTTTATTAAATAAGAATTCCGGTTCATCTGAACCTTTTTTACCCGGGGCCCTCAATTTATAATTTTAACCCATGGCCAGGGGGGACTTTTTTATTTAATTTTTTGATTTTTTTTATTTTATGTTTTTTTTAAAATTTTTTTGAAATAAAAGCCTTCAGAAAAAAACGTTACCCCAAAAATGAATAAAAAAAGGGTTTCATGGAATAAAAAAGTATTTCCTTGGAGTCCCCAAACCGGGGGGGAAATCACCACAGTAAATAAAATGGGAATAATTTTATGTTCCTTGGGTAGCCCGATATCATTTGATCCACAGATAGATACAGGTCCGCAGCCCTGGGGTTGGGAACCATTGGCCTGGTTGGTAACTCTTCTCCATGTTTGATGGTATATAAAGGCTAGGAACACTTCTTTTTTTATATTGAAGGGGGGAAGTTTCCCCATACCTTCCTTCAACGAAAGTACGAACCAATCCCCCAAAACGATCGTAAAGCGTGATGTTGGTACTGTTCATATAGATATCACACCGCCCATACCCCCGCCAGTGTTTCGGCGAATAGGGAACAACGATACCATATTTGGCGAGTATGTAAGAAGTTGCGTCACTTTGGGGTTGCGTCATTCGTGCGAGACGGCTTTGAAATTGCGTCTTTTGTGGGGGAACGCTTTGATTGTGTCATTTGTGTGAGACGCGAAATTGCGTCATTTGTGTGACGGCTTGATTGCGTCATTTGTGTGAGACGACTTTTGAGAATTGCGTCAATGTTTGACGGCTTAGTTGCTTGTGCGGTGGATAGATGGCGCCACGACTGCGGCGCGTGAAGGTGCGGTTCCTTTGCACGGCCAGGGTCACCAATGAAGGAGGGAAGATTCGTTCTGAGTACCTTCCGTTCCGAACGCAAGTACGTAACCAATCACGCCAAAACGATCGTCAACGCGTGTGTGTGATGTTGGTACTAGTTCATATAGATATCACATCGCCACAATATCAACTGAATGTCCATTTTCCGATCTAGTTATTACTGCATACCTCACAATAATGCTTAAGTGATCTACCTTTGATATGTCCTATGTCGTATCCATTATGATGGCGAAAAAAGGTGACGCTCAAATTTGTTGTATCAAATGGTGAAAATGGATGGAATACACCAATATCATTTATCACCCCATTATATCAATTGTAGACGAATTTTGTAAAATATACATTTTAGAACAGTGATACTCAACCTGCGGCCCACCGAGCCTTTTTAAGTTGTTCAAAGCTCTGAAAAATTTAATTATTTAAGAACATAGTATTAAAAATTTGGTGGGAAATTCTTTGTCGAGAAATCAAATATATCAATTTTACTTTTTTTCTGTCGGTGTCGTACGGATACGAATTGATATTCTTTTTCTATTTGGAACGGTTACGGTTAGTGATAATAGACAACAGTGGAGTAGCGACAATTTTATGGGTGGAACTAATTCTTAAATATCTTTCATATCTTGCAAGCGAAAAATATTTGAAGAAAATATATCATTTCAAGACGATTTATTTGATTTGTCACAAGGGTGCTGTATTTAAAAAAAAAATACCAATAAACAGGAACCATTCAATGACACTTTTCCTCGAAGAACTCTTTCAAGAGGTGATAAGTAGGCTTTCTTGAATAGTCTTTTCAACAGCAACGAAGTGTTTTGTCAGTGGTAATATCACAGCGGTAACAAAGACATATCGTATGAAGTTTGTTATATTATTGGTAATCATAAGAAACCGTTTACTGATGCAAAAATTGTGAAGGAATTTTTCTTAAATGTTTCTAATTTAGTGTTAGTGACAAAAATATAAAATATAAAAAAATAATAATTGAAAAAAGCAAAACAGAGGTTGTAATATTTTGATCAATTTTCCACATTTTAAATTACCAATGTTATCTAGGTTTTAAAACATTCCCCCTCCCTCATTTATCCTCATGTTGCGACCTGCGTGAAATAATTAACATATGTATGTGGCCCGCGTGAAATAGCTGACATATGTACGTGGCCCAGCAGAAAAAAAAGGCTGAGTACCCCTGCCTTAGACCAGTAGTCCTGCGGACCGTCCTTGGGCCAAACAAGGACATTAAATTATTTCTAGGTTATTTAGTATGGTGTATTTTTCTCTCGGGTTTGTGCGACTTTCAATGGAATTCACCTTATATTCCACTCTAAATAACTCTAACCACATGCTTTGTATAACTGTATTTTATTCTGTGTGTGAAGGCATATTTCAATACAATTAAATTAATATTATTAAATCAAGACAAAAAACAATCAACTTTCAGCCCGGTAAAATTGTCAAACGTTGACCGTTCCGCGGCGATTAAAAGGTTAGGGGGTGGGCACTGCTTCAAACGGTTGAAACGAAAGGAATTAAATAACGCGTGAAATGACTAACATGCGTATGCGGCCCGCGTGAAATAGCTGACATACGTATGCGGGGCAGCAGAAAAAAAGGTTGAGTACCCCTGTTCTAGAATAAAAGTTATGTTTAAAATATATATGCTTAGATAATAAAATTGTTGCATTTTTTTCGTTATATTTCTCACTTTTACGGAGGAATTTTGAGCTATTACAGAATCAGAAATAGAAATGCTACTCTCTTGCACAACGAAAATCACATTTGGCAAATACTTTAAGTAAAATAAATAAGAAGAAAAACTGCGTTTTTAAGTTCTATATTATAAAAATTACCAAAAACAGAACGCTTACCTTGGGCTATTTTTAACTCTATTTTGTATTGAAGTGATATAAAGTGGCAAGCGTTGAATTGTTTTTATTCTTTTTACACACACACACAATGAACTTGTATTTTTGTATTTCACTTTGAAATTCCAGTAGTTAAAAAAAATTTGCATATTATTTATCAACTTACATTATTTTCCATTTTTTTTAAAGAGAGACGAATGTTTATTTTGTTGAATACGGATATGCATCGATGGATTTCTGGATAAAACTATTTTAAAATAAAATAAAATCGGAAATTGACCCTTTTAGCGCTATTTTCAAAGACTTATACTCTCGAAATAAGAACTCTGAACACACACATACTTGGGTCTCTTAGAAAATACTTAAATCCCAACCTCGCAAAATGTTTGGTTCGAGTTTTAAGTGTAAAAGTATGCCAAAAATCCTTTCAATATAAATAAAACTTTTGGTAAAATCTAATGCAAATTTTTTTAAAAAATAACCTTTAGAGATGTATGCCATCATCGCCCATAGGTTCTGCATACCAAATTTCGTGCCACCTTTGTGCAACATCATTCATACGCATACAACTCTTTTATTAATACAGTGAGTGGCAGAGTTGCCAGAAACTTATGCAGCAAAGTAGCACGAAGAGGGAAAAAAAGTAGCAAAAAGTCGCAAATTGATTTTCACTAGCAATTCATAAATATAATTTTTTTAATTTTGTAAAACTGTTTTAAAAATGCGTTAAAATGCTTTAATTATTTAATTCATTTAAAATACATTCAAATTCTTTCTGCTAAGTATCGTGACCTGCTGTGTCATTTTTATAAATTTCTGAATTATATTGAAGCTTTTGTGGCGATGTAATGAAATCAAAGCAT
The DNA here is from genome assembly GCA_019973955.1 of Trichonephila inaurata madagascariensis. Lineage (NCBI taxonomy): Eukaryota > Metazoa > Arthropoda > Arachnida > Araneae > Nephilidae > Trichonephila > Trichonephila inaurata. Next base: position 151,628 of record BMAV01020010.1, read on the forward strand.
GAAGTCCCTCATTAATATTACATGTTTCATTTTTATGCTTCTATCGGGATTAGAAAGAATCCCACCATTTCTTTTTTCTACCACTTGCAATAAAAAAGAGTGGTGGGAGAGGGAAGACCATCCTTGATAGGCTGCGATTCGTGGCGGTGGAGAGGGAGGGGGAGAAATTGCAGCGTTTCGTGGCGTTTCGGAGTGGTGAAACTGCAATTCCATGTTTTCTTTGGGGACTTGAGTCCCTTTTTTTTTTTTCTGTGAATTTTCCCGAAGCTTGTTCCAATACTTTTATATATGATTGAAAGCAGCGAAAAGTAGCGGGATCTTCAAGTGAAATAGCATAAAATTCACGAAGTAGCAATAGGATAAAAAAAAAGTAGAGGAAAGCTTTAAAAAGTAGCAAAATTAGTGAAAAATCGCGCGATCTGGCAACACTGGTGAGTCGGTGTTTATTAACATCGCAATATAAAGCAAAACGAGGGCTATTGGTGACGAGCCTCGTAATTTTTAACCACAGTTAAGTGACGAGAACGACACCTGATCTCTCTCTCTCTAACATTCCTTTTCAAACTACCACATCAAAGGGGAGGATATTCAGCCTTGACAGATTTAACGTGCCTCCTCTACACGGTGGGTCTCTAGTGACACTAGAGCTCAAACTCATGACACGCCAGCCGCATTCCATTTCCTTAACGACTAGGCTACCACAGCCACTTTATTTTAATACGGATTTCATATTTTAATTTTAAAATTATTTTGACAAAATCAAATAAATAAAACGTAACCACCATTTTTAGCCCGCATCACGTTGGACGATATCAAAGGAGGAAAAGGCTCATTTAGTGTTTTTATCATCATCCTTATTTATTAATTTTTTTTTTTTTTTGAAATATGTTGTCGTTGCAGGACCGAAGTCACCTGAGGAGGTGAAAAAGCTTGCCAGCCAGCGGGAACGCAATCGGATGCGATTGGTGAATTTAGCTTATGACCGACTGAGGGAACTGCTGCCCTGCAGAAAACCTCCGGAGAAGAAATTATCCAAAATTGAGGCACTCAGGTCAGAATCTCTTTGTTGTGGAATAATATTTGTTACAGTTTTATTTCATGAAAGAAAAATATCTTGTATCATGGATCAGTCCTATTGGAAGTTTATAAATGCGTTCAAGGAATTCAAATCTTTAATGTAAGCTGGACATTCTTAAGGTACCCGTTTACGCGTTCGGAACCGTGATTTAAAAAAAGCACATAAATGGATAATTTTCATGATATTTAGTGTCAGATATTAGTGTAGATATTAGAATACATGTATAAAATTGTTTTAAGGACATTTCGACAAAAAAAAATATTTAAATACAATATTTCAGCAAAAAATTAACTTAGAATAACCTTTTTTTTAAAATGTTCTCCTTTTGTGAAAAATGCTTCTATAATAATAATATTTTGCCTGTATATAGCTCAGACCTCTGTACAAAGGCTCAACTATGATTTTTGAAAAATTCACATTATTTTCAGAGTTACAACCCATTGAAATAATTATCGGCGTTTTTTTCTTAAAATTTCTCCCCACCGTTGTCGTAAAACATGAATAAACCCACTTCTAAGTTACATATTTAAAAAAAATTCTAGTTGAGCCTCTGTAGAGAAGTCTGAGCTTTATACAGGCAAAATATTATTATAATAGAAGCATTTTTCACAAAAGAAGACTATTTTGAAAATGGGTCATTTTATGTTCATTTTTTGTCAAAATATTGTACTTAAACAATTTTTTATTGTAATACTATTCTTAAAACAATTTCATATACATTTTCTAATCTAAGTGACACTAAATATAAATACTATCCAGTAATACGCTTTTGCAAAATCACGGTTCCGAACGTAGTCGGACACCTTAAATTAAACAAAATAGGTTACATAATATGCAGTATACGTTTACCCAACGCTCTTTCACGAGATCCAGCATATTTCAATCTTGGCATGTTTTTAATCGTCTTTTATAACTTAATCCACAATCAAAAGGTTTTAACAACACATTAAATATCAATTCAGTTAACTGCTCAACACCAAATGTATATCAAAACCTTTTCTGCGTAAAAGAAAATCGCATAGTTCGAAAAGAATTAAGATATCAAAAGGGAGAGGGGGAAATTTTGCAAGCCACATCTCCATTGATTTTCATTTCCGGTTCATCTTTGAAAATATTTCAATCTGTCAACAATCACACACAGATGAGTCACGAAACACGTGTTCAATGACTTCAGATTCTGCAAAACAAAATTATTTAAAATCTTGACTGGTGTGAAATCGACTGTTTTCTTGTTTTCCAATAAATCCAAAAAATTATTAATCACGAATCGAACATGAAAAGTATTTACTAAAAGGTCAGTTTTACATGTAAATATTTTCCTTGCATTTCATATAATAACTATCCTTTTCCTAATAACTAACTCAATTATCAAAATCGTCTGCTGTCACTCTTATTTTTGGAACAAATAAAAATGCTTGGAATATAAAATTTAATTATGACATTTTAATTTTCAATATTAATTTAAGTTAATTAAGAAATAAAATTTTTAATCACAATTTTTTATTAAACATAAAACATAAATATTAAATATGTTTATCACAAAAAGAATATTTTTTGACAACATTCTTATTTTAATTTTAAATGATTAGTTAAAATCGAACTCAACTGTATCATAAGGTTAACTGTTCATAATTGTACTGTCCGGTTACCTGTTAGATTACCTATTTGTAATCTATAGTTCAAAGTCTCTTAAAGAACTTTAATAAACTATTTATTCTAAGCATTTCTAATTACGAATCAAGAATTACAACTCCAGTTTTCAGCATTAGAATAAGGAAAAATCAAACACAAATTTCTTTGAGATCTGATTTTATTTAAGAACAAATAAAAAATAAAAAAACTTTAATGCAGTTTTTGTAAACCATAATTTTAATTTGAAATTTTTGACTTTAAATTTTATAATATCAAACATTCTTCAGAATTTGTCAAACTTATTCCTCGTGGAATTCTTCTGATTTATTTGTGAAATTATGAGAACTGCAGGAGAAATATCTACTATGTAATCAATCAGTGGTGTTTGTGAGGGTTCTGCATGGGGTATAGGTAATATTGGATGAATTCTTAAGAAAAATTATATATGAATGATAACATCTAAAATTCTGCATCGTAACACAATAGCTATAAAAAGCGAAAGTAATATTTTATAGAAAACTATCTTGCATACATAATTAATCATAGTCACACATATATTTACACAGTAAAGATTTATAGAATTTAAATATATATATATATATATATATATATATATATTCTCTCTCTTACTTTAAAACAATAATGAAAACTAATTCTTGAGAATCGTAGGGCATATTTTGCACTTCGCAGCAAAAAACGGCAAAAGGTATTTATGTAATAAAATAAAAAATAAAAAATGTCAAGAAGAATCCCCCCCCCCTCAACTTTTTTTTTTACAATTTTTATAATTTTTCAAATACTCTTCTTATACAGTTGTTTAAATAAAGTATAAAAAAATAAGTAAAAATTTTAAAAAATTATATTATTGAAAAGAAATAAAAACACAAATTAAGATATCACACCAGGTGAGACTAGTCTTATAGTGACTCTGCATCCAGTCATAATAAAACTAATTATTTTTTTCCTTTTGAACTAAATGGAATTTCAGAGAAAACACGGAAATTGTACAAAAGTGGAGAGCTGTAGAGGTGCGCGTGCTGATGACACACCACACCACCTGTGGTTGTCAATCAGAACTCAAATACTGCACAAATTGAGAATTATTTAAATCACTGTTTGTTTTGAATAGGAAAACATTTACGAAAATAATGAGCAATGAGAGAAGATCAATACCTCTCAGAAAGTTCTCCAAAATGCCTACTCTTTCCTTTGCTTTTCAAATGTTTTCATCGATGAAGTTTTTACGCGTTTATAATGTAATTTAAAATCGAACCAGTCAGCAAAACAACCAAGAGCGGTTACAACATTGTCAAACCATCTCATATTAAAAGTTTGCGAGTAGAAAAAGTACCATAATTCTCTTATTTTTAAAATTCGCGACTGATTTCTTCCAACCTAATTTTGCAAATAAATAAGACCTTTTAATTACACATTTGTATTATATAGCTTTAAAAAGTTCAATTTTTTTTAGTGCATTATGCCACTCTTTAATGGGACGTTCTCGTAAATTATTGTATACCTCATCTATAGCTTCCTAAAATATTTTTTGGCCAGACTTCAGCCCCTTGACTAATATCGTAGGACATCTGTCGAATGTGTCATCAGTCGTGGTTGAATGAACTGTTCTTTTCTATCACGTGATCTTAATTCATCAAATGACTTCAACGGTAAATGCTATCGCCATAGCAGATGTTTCTGTCCATTCTATGTTGTACAAATTAACACCATTGTTAAGAATGTCGTGAAAGTATTGCTTTCATTTCTTTCAACAAAACTTCGCAGAAAAGATCGTTTCTCTTGCTCCTTTGTAATTTTTTTTTACAATGATCATATAGCTGTTTTAATAAATGAGGAAATAAAAGAATTTAAAACAGATTGGTTATTAAAGAATAAAATGGGATTTTCTCTGGGAAAAAAAAATTCCTATCCGATTTTCAAAAACATTCTTCAATTTAACTAGATTTTTCATCAAGTTTAATCTCTGTCTTCAATTTGAATATATATATTACCTAAATTAAGTCTTAAGTCTACTTCTTTGTTTTAAATTTATTTTTAAAAAACATGTTAATATAGCTGTATTTCTTTTTCGTCAAAATACATTAATTACATGTGAAATGTGATCAATTCGGAACATAGTTTTATAGAAGGATTCTTTAACGTAAAAGCTTCCTAGGCTTCAAGACTTCGAGTAGAAAAGATGACAATTTCATTGACAAATGAACATTTTCTACCTTTTTGTGTTTTTTCTTCCTTACACGCAGGTTTGCTATCGCGTATATCAAGGATCTAAATGAAATATTGTCTTGCGGGCGACAAGGAGAATACCAACCCAGGGCACCTGCTCCTAACTACTACAGCTGGCTACGACAAATGAAAGAAAATGTGCAGCAGCCTCAGGTAAACTTTCCTTGTCACATTATATATATAAATAATGGAACACTCAAAAACATTAGTGTAATGTAAACAGTAATTGTGAGTGAAACAAGTTTCAAATTAATCAATAAAATTTGATAAAACAAAAGTTTTAAATAACTGAATTTCAAAAGAATTTTGTAAAATATTTTTTTATACCACGCCTTGGAACAAAATTTCTGTAATGGATTGGCACTAAATTTGTTATAAGAAAAACCCCGAAGCGTGTACAGAAATAAAGTGGAATTACAGTTAAACTTCATGCTTTTTTTTAACTTTCGAAAAATGATCTTTTTGCACTCGATAATTAATAAGGAAAAAAAAAAAAAAAAAATTGGAGCCTTTTTTTTTTTTAAAAAAATTATCTTACATTAAAACGGAAAAAAAAGTCAACATAAACTTTAAAATTAAATAAAAAATAACATTTGATTCTCACTTATATTTTCTGTTAAAAATAGTAGTTTCTACTATAACAATGTGTTACAGCCTTAGATACAGATACTGGGTGACAGTGTACTCGTGGACAAAACTTTAAGGGAAGGTAAAATACACTTAAAGAAGCTTGTTTTGCATAGAAAAATGGGGACGGTGAGGAAATAATAAGCTTTGACGAAAAAACAAGAAATGCTGAGAGAATATGAAGAAAAAAATTATTTACATTTTTTAACAGTAAATGTTCAAATGTGCAAGCACCAATATTTGTAAAGACCTGGCAGAGAGTGTCTTTTGATAGACTTTCGAAGATTCCTGGTCTTCACGAACAAGTGCAGTAACGACTAAAACATTTGCAACGAGGTTCTCATCAGAATAAATTGGAGTCTCATAGATGAGAGTCTTAAGGGTTGTCCTCATTAGAAAAAAAAATTGGTACTTGAAACAATGTGCGAAAATGTCGGCCAACCAATTGGCCCATCTCATCCAATCCATGAAAACCAAATGCAGCATTGAGGCAATTATGCACATCATGCCAAAATGGATTAGTGTCCCGTCATGCTGCAATCATAAGGTATTTCGAATGGCAATTCGAACATTACCCCGTTATTTTGTTAATAACTCTTACAGAAAGATGCGATACACCATGCCATTGAATTGATGTGATAGTAAATATAAGCTAATAAGGAAACTATTCATTTAAGTCCGTGGATTTAAAAAAATAGCTCCTGGAAAGCGTATGGACATTAACATATAGACTACAAGTCGTTAACAAATGAGAATTATTCAAAATTGGAATACGTATCAAGCGTAAGTGTAGAAAAGAATATTGCAAAGGTTGGAGTCAGGGGCGTAGCTCTACCGCCGTATCAATGATACGGGGCCCCAACATATGTAACTACAGTTCCACTAACAGGGCTCTCTTATCTAAACAAGGGCCCCAAAGGAATTTTGATACAGGGCCCACTCAGAGCTAGCTACGCCAGTGGTCGGTGTCAATGCATTCTGTGGCGAAAATCAACGACAGAATGATTTCCGACCTCACGTTACTCTTTATACCAGGGGTAGTCAATTCGCGGCACGTGTGCCACAGGGAGGCACGGTTGAGTTGTAGAAGTGGCACGCAGAGAATAATTAACACTTAATAAATAAAAAATAATAATTAACACTTTTCTTTTTTACAATTTTATTTAAATGCAGTTGTCTTAAACAAAAAAAAAAAAAAAAAAAAGTCATTTTCACAATTAATTTGAAATATACTTATTCGAATTACAATAGAAAATTGTGTGAGCTGGCTTTCCAAATCTTTTTTCACTCGCGATATTTTGAAGTTTGAGGGAGCGTGTTTTTAAAATATCTTGAAGAAAAAAAATGAACTTCCCAGTGAGTGCTTGCTACTCAAGAATGAAGATTGTGGTTTGGGGATTTAGCTTTCCTAGTGCCGATATTATGGGATATTTGAATATTTTAAATTTAAAATTGCAGGAACAGGATTTATCCTGTGAAAAGTTTTTTTAAAAAACTTTTTTGCATAGTTTCTTTATGAGTATTGTATAATTTTTCCAAAGTTTGGCCCAGTTCGGAGACACTTCGAGTGCATATACACCGGTGCATCCATATCAGTGCATGTACACCGACAGTCATTAAAATTGCAAATAACAAATGCTTTTTGTGTTCCGTTTTTACCTTTTGTGCTTTTATTCTTAGTATATGTGCATGTGTTTTTTACTCATTATTTATCCAATAGAAAGTTATAATTTAATGGGGGGGGTTGTTTAGTAATACTTTTATGTTCGTTTTGTATCCTGCACTCTGTAATTAGAATTTTTTCCCCCACAGTGAGCTGTTTTGTTCAGTAAATAACTTATTGTACATATATAGAGTAGAAGGAAGAAAGCATGGTTATAAATTTGTAGCTAATTTGGGGCTATATAGGATCCGCAATCAGTACACGTTATTGCTGCCTCTGGACGTCTCTAAACCAGTTATGCATCGGTCAAAATAGGCTTAAATGACAATTAATGGCTTTCAAATTCTATGCCGTATTTCTTCAGTCGTAGCGTCTGGAGAACGGTGGCGGCCCTATCTTTCAGCAACACATGGCCACGTGTTTTCAAAGGGGAAAGATCTCAAGACGTGTGCTGACCAGTTTTAACATTCTCTGTATCTAAGTCAGGCCACGATATTCAATATGTATAGTCTTGGGTTATCTTGTTAAAAGTTAAAGTTTTTGACGCCTAGGGCACACACACTGGACTCTTCGCAACCCGGAAGTTTGTAATAGGGTCGTGGAAGCAGTAGCCATTGTTATAAAAATAATTACTTTTATTGCAGTCTAATCAACTTGTGATCATTTTATGATTAATTCTATAACTTTGGGAACAATCTTAACTAATCTAACTAGTTAGATTATTCAAATTCCACTTATCTCTAGATCCGCTTATAGATCACTTATCAGCTCTTTCCTAAACTGATATGGACCTCTACAAACCAACTTCTCTAGTATTTCCACTGCTCTGAATGGACGTTACAGCTTGAATACCAACTTCAGGACGAACAACTCACTACTCACAATTAATTCTAACACACCCATTGCCAGGGTTTAAATAGCATTTACATTAGCATAAAATCAAATCATCTCAACGGAAAGTGCTTTTAAACTCGAACCACAGTTAAAGAATAATTTCCCCAAGAGGATTAGTTGAAGAACGTGGATAGAACCCATCACAGCCTTAAGATCTGAGAAATTTAACGCTGGCTGTTTAAATAACCGACAATGCAAACCAGAGTTGTTCGTGTCGTGTACCTAATGGCTTCCCATATCAGATGCGGAACCCGTATGACTATATGAATATATCCCTCACGATGCTACAAGCAGATCTGAAACTTGTCTCAAAAGACGGTGTAGTGCCCCAGTTCTATCTCAAGTTTTGTTGGTCACACACCACTGTGGCCACCCGTCCTTATACTATTATGTCAAGGAAAGCAGCAATAACGGCCACCGTACAGAGAATCCGTGTTGTTCCAGTCGTCATCGAACTGTCTGTGGGGGGGGGGGCACTTGTAATGCAGACAAGTCCACTTTCTGACTCAAGGTCCGTATGGTCCTATAAGGCAGATCTGACAACATATCTGTCCTCTCGGGCATTAGTGGTGGGAGGTCGTAGAGATTCTGCATGTCGTTCAGCACGACACATCTGAATTCGTAAATTCCATACTCGCATGACAATCGTTGGATTTCGACCAATGCGTGCAGCAATATCGCGGAACGATAAACTGCAATGCGTTTGGGTCGCCGTTTTTCCATCTTAAAGAAGGCATAACACGATCTTCTCACAAACAATTAACATTCAAACGCAATTTCCGAATAGAGAACCTGCTGCACAACTTTTTTCTTGTACAGAATTTATGACGCCGTTTCGCCCTGCTGCGTCGTTCGATTGTGCTTAAATGCTAATCATTTGTACATCCTAGCATTTTCTTTTTTTTCATGTGAATTTGAAGTTTGTCTCATCTCCCCTTCATATTGTTGCAACTTGAATGACTAAACTTGCACTTTCCCAGCTAGCTGTTCAATGAGGCACGCACAAAAAATAATCAATATTTCTGATTTAAAAGTACAAATTTTATTTCTAGTTTCAGGAACAAAATGTAAATTGCATCGTCATGGACCATGCAGATTGGATGTGGGAAGGACAACAAAGATTCATGATGTAGACAGAGCTCCGAGGCAAATATCAAAGTGAAATATTTTCCACTACACCTACAATTTTACTACTGAAGTCCTTCTGATGGAGAAAAGCAGGATATAGAATATATGAGCACATGAATCGGTACTAGAAAATAAAATGCAATTATAAGTAACACGATCGCACAAAAGTGTGAAAGAAAACCAAAACAGTGCCTTGATTATGATCCATGCATTAAAATATGTATTTTTAGAAATATATGGTTTCTGTCTCTGTTTTTTCTTAAAGTACTTGAAATTTCATATGTTAATATGTAAAAATCTACTTTAAAATACTTTAGCTATAATCAGTAGTAGAAACATTTAAAATTATTAAGAGCATTTGTTGAATTTATTCAGAGGAGGAAGGGGGAAAAGAAGATAAAAATGCGAATAGATTGTTTCAAACAAAATCTAGAGGTGTGGGAAAAAGCTGATTGGTTATATGAACCACAAAGCCAAACACAGCAACAAGTAGAAAATATGCTTGATTCTGCCTTGTACTGGTTGCTGATATAGGTGCTATAATAGGAGGTAGTATTTAAAAAAAAAATTTCCAAGGGGGGTGGGGAATTCAGGGTCGAAAATCCACCATTTTCGTATCACACCTCAATACGCTACCCACCATACTCTTTTGATTTTGGGAACAAAAAACAGTAAAAAATAAATCACTGAATTAATAATTAGCATTAATTAATAAAATAAATTGTGAATAATTAATTAAATTTTATGTAACATATACATAAGATTACCATCAATAAAAAAAATATTAAGGACAATAGGGGGGTTTGAACCTGTGGACCCCCCCCCCCTTATGTGTGCAACTGATTCTGGAACAAAAAATGTCATGTTGAGCTACCCTATAAAAAACAATAAGTTCTTATATCTTTGCTTAATGTCAATGAATTTATTTTAAAACCAAAATAAATTAAGTGTTTATTTTTGTCAATTTTGATATTAGTATATAATTTTTATGGAAGCACAGTTTCCCTATCTGCCAGATAGCACCACACATCACATTTTCACAAAACTCATCTTGTTTAAAGTTAAGCATTTATGGTATAAGAATCTTTTTTGGAATTATGCATCCTAACATACAAAATTCTTGCTTTGAAGAGTGTAAAGCTTCCAAAAAGAAAAACAAAAGCTTCGGGGAATTTTATAGAAAGATTTTTCTTTTCTTTCCTTGTTATACTAATAATTTTTAAAATGGAAATATCTTGAAAAATTTATTCAAATTGTGATATCTTTTTGAATTTGAATAACGGCTATCAATGACAATACAAAATTTGTTCTAAGCATTATTTTAACTGTATACATGCAATTTTGAAACATGTTCTGAAAAGAGACAATGAAACACAAATAAATTTAACAAATAATTTATTGACAGTAAATCAACTAGAACAAATATACATAAAATAAGCGATTCAATGCTCTTGACTATCTTTTTCTTCTGAGGAAAGTTTTAAATCTAGAGGCTTATCATAGCCCATCATTTTAGAATAAGCATCGGGATCTTGTACTCTACTAGCATCCACGAACAATGGATTGCCCTTAGCATGAAAAGAGGTGAGCATACCAGGTATGTCGGGCACTGTTACGTCTGATGCACTGAATGTCAATTCTTTCTCCTGGGTGACTATATTGAAAGTGCGGGTTGTGAAGAGCTCGGTTGAGGGATCATATTCCAACCGCAAAACATATCGCCTGGTGATCCAATCAAGCAAAATGGGTGTAGAACAAAAAAGAGAAGAAAACATCACCTACATGGAAAATTTTGACTAAATTAAAATTCTTCATTTTGGAGTGATTTTCTCCTAATATTATGGGGGAAAAGTTTGTAGTTTACATTTCAGACTCTATGATTTAGAAAGGTCCAACAATATTGCTACACATTAGCGTGGAGTGTATTCAGAACCAACAACTTTTTACCAAATGTCGTTTCTAATGGAATTATTTGGAAAAATCACATGATAGAGTTGACTAAATGTTAATGTTGCACTTTAAGCAAACAAGACAGCTATTGCTGATGGATTTTGTAATTTTGAACCTCTGTCAAGTGATGAGGTAACTCAAAATAAACTCTTAAATTTCCACCAAACTTCTTCCTCAACAGATTTAATGTGCATTAACCCTTCCACATGGTGAGTCTTCAAAGAATGATAGCAAATTACAAATATTCTCCACTTTTTTAGAAAATAATTTTCCAAGCTACCCATTTTTATCCCTGTGACATCAGAAAATCAATGAATAAAATCATTCCTATTCAGTAAATTCTATGAATAAAATCAAAAAGGCCCAAACAAGGAAGGGATAATAAATAAAACTCAAAAATATCTTCTTATTAAAATGATCTTCACTAAGCAAATTAAACATTCACCTTCAGAAACAAAAATATCATTATCTCCAAACAACATATTTTCTGTTAAGTTTATCCTCAATCCATCACAATTATTAAATAAAGTCCATATTTAATATGAGAGAATCAATTAGGGTGTGTGTCTAACAAAAATTCTTTGTCTTTTATCAAAATTTAACTAGCAGATTTCATTTATACTTTAAGATAGATTTTTCACAGTGAGAGATATACTATTCAGATACTCAATATTCCACATTATGTCAGGGATTCTTTTTTGTACTATGTTATTTCCCATTTGCATAAACAATATAATCAATTGTTTTGCTTCAACTGTTTATAAATGCTGCACTCTAAAGCAATGTGAAGGCTATTGGGAATGGACATAATTTTGATTCTCAGTAAAGTGATAAGGATGGCACCTAATTCTGTAAACTTCCCCACCATGTCATGAGGACTTAAAGCCTCAAAAGATTCAACCTGTAGCAGAACCTCTAAAGGTAATTCTTTAGTGGTACCAGGATTTGAAACCCTTCTTGAAAAAGCTGGACATGAGTTCATGACAACATATCGCATGCATGTATGCAGATGACATTGTAGCGTTAACACAATGCGATAACCAACAATTCATCATAAACATTTTAAACAGATACACATTGGAGTTTAAAGTATGGTTGTCCAAGAGGAAAATAGCAGTGAATGTCAAAAAAATGGAAGTCATCAACTTCTCAGTCTATTTATGTGTACCAGATACATGTTTTTTATATATTCAAAAACTGAATTATTTACTGAATATGAAGTGCATTCCCTCAATTCTCATTTTATATTGAATTAAGTTTGTATATCTGAGAATTTTTGCACAGAAACATTAGACAAATGCACTAACATTGACTGCATCATCAAAGTTCGATAAACAATTTGTTTTAAACAGTAAACAGAATTCTCAGATGATCAATAATAACAAGTAAAGTGGTGCCAGTCATTTCAAATTTTTTAAGCTAATGAAATTCCACATGATATTTGTCATAAGCGTATCTTTTTGACAATATATAATAAATATCGCAAACAAATATTTTTGCTTTTGCATTGACAAGAATTCTATTTTTTTTTTTCTTCATAAAGTATTGTTTATTTAATATATTAAAATTTTAAAAAATAATAACTAAATAACTTCTAAATTCTTTTTTTACCACTGACTGTTAACATTAAGGTTTGTGTCATTAAAAAAAATCACTAACACTGTCAAACAGTTTCATAAATATTTTTAAGTTACCTAACAGCATATATATATATATTTTCAACCAATTTTGAAAGTCACTTACTTCAATGTGTTGTAAAAATCTCATATTATCTGCATTTTGTTTTTAACAAAATAACTTGACAAGACACATTTGGTATTGCTATACACATCATATAACTGATTTTATCACTTCATTAAAAACAAGCAAAATATTTTTGGATGCCAAATTTTTCTGTAAATAACACAATGATCAAGCACAGGAAATAATTCTGGATCACTGGCATAGCTAGTCCTAAGTGGGCCCTGTATCAAATTTCCTTTCCTAATTATTTGGGGCCTTCTGACATTTTACGATTGTTCAATTCCTATTATTAGCTCACACTCTCTATATACTTATATATATTTTTTTATCTCTTGTTTAAATTTTCAATCGTTAATAAAATACATTTTAAAGCGCTCAAATGAGCTGAAATTTTATATACACAATTATTTTGGATCACAATAGGGTAATTTAATTTTAATTAATAAAAATTAATTGATTAAAACTAATTATTCAAAGAATTACAAATACAGCCACACTGGCATCATTTCTGGTGACTTGTGTCAAAACTTTAAAAGATTTTTTTTCTCAGGTTTTAAAGCATTCAGTTGAGCTGAAATTTTATGATAAGACAATACGATACTTTAATGATAATTAATAGAAATTAATTACCACTTAATATTGTGATTCTGATATACGTATATACATATTTATATTAATTGTAATTTTTTTATAAAAAATTAACAAAACAATTTTTTGTTGTTGTTTCTTAGTAGGAATTGACTTAAAATTTTTTTATATTACTTGTTTTCTCACACATGCTGGGGCACCTATAGCTTGGGGGCCCAGTAATGGGGGGGGGGGGGGAATTGGAATTGGTCAATTGTCTAAATTTCAGAAAACCAGTATGTGGTGATGTGGGCTAAGCACAGCATACTATCATAAAACCATACATTTGAGAAAATTTTGATTTTAAAGCTAAATTTTAACACCTTTATTTTCTAACTACATTTTGGTAAATTGTTTATCTCTTACCACAGATGAATAGATTATTTTTGTTCTATATATTTCAATTTCTCCCATCAATAGAATTTAAAAATAAAAAAATTATTATTCAGAAAAAGTTTAACTTGCTTCTAAAGCTTTACTTCTGATAAAAACAGATATTCAATTTTAAAAAGAAAAGGTAATGAATTAAGTAACTATAAAGTTCTATTTGCAAAATTATCACAATGAGTATATATTTTTAAAAATGCAGACTTTACAAATGAAATTAAAGTTTTCTCACATTTTAAGAAATCACTAAATTTTTTTTAAAAGGGACAAAAATAAAAGATATAAAATAAAAATGTATATGTAAATTATTTTTCATGTATTTTAACATATACAGACATTTTTCATGTATATTTGAAAATATGTGCGTAATAAAATAAATATTAAATTAAAAGAAATTAATTAAAATACAAATATAATAACAATATTTTATATATAATTCCAGCATACCACACCACAGCTAAGAGCCACACTAATTTGGTTGAGATCTAGTACGACAGATGGTAACATGGCAAAGCCAACCATGCTAGATGTTAGAGATAATAACTTTACTCTTTTAATGCGAGTCTTCAAGGGCCCTTCATAGACTACAATATTTTTTGTAGAAGTTTCATTTTCCTTCTTTTGACACCTGCTTGTATGTATCTAAAAAAAATAAACATAATATATTTATTTTATCCTATAAAATTTGTAGAATGATTAATAAAAAATAATAGATTCACACCTACATTGCAGTACACAGCATTTCTTAAACCTTAAAAATTGCGTTGATTTATATTTTTTATGAAAAGTCCTATAAATTCATTTCTAAAATTGTATCATTATTATATATAATGGACTAAATTCATGTGACGTCACGATCACATGATTCCTGTGAGCTCTTGCGCACGTGCATACGGCGTAATTTGTTTACGACTATTTTGCTCTTAAACTCGTATAGTTATAATTATTCTTTTTTTACGTTCAGAAATGACATACTGTGCTGCATATGGATTTTTTTTAAAAAGGTTACTTTTTAGCTTTAAAAACAAAGTGACTTATGCCAATTTAAAAAACAAAAACAACTCAATTACTGGAAATTATTTGTTAGGTCTGGTTGTACATTTTTTTTTTTTGTTTTGAAAATTCTTTTTTTTCCGTGCTGCGGCTGAAATATATTGAGTTACTTTTATAACCTGAAAAGTTTGTGGAATGTCCAATGCAACAATCTTGTGATTTTTTTGTTTTAAAATCACATATTTTTATATAGTATTATTCATCATTTAAATTATTTAAAAATATTTGTTTTGTCTACATCAAACACATTTTTAATTTAATTGTGAATAGATATTTTATGCGACTATTTATTTATATATATGTATTGTATTTTTTTCAATCTAATTTGCAATTCATTGTGCTGTAAAAATAAAATTCGTTTTCATCAATGCATAACTATTTATTAATCAAAAAAAAAACTTTCATATTAACTCTCTAATATGAGATAAACAATGATTTAAACAAGTAAACTTTTTTACAAGTATTTCGGAACCATCTATTTATAGATAAATCACGTGTAATTCAATAAGAAAAATATATTTAAAACTGAGGATAATTAAAAAGCATTTCTGAAAATTATTGCACCTTTTCTGATGATACATTCCCTCTCTTAATATTGTACAATTTTAAAAAATTAGATCTACATGTTATAGGCACTTTATATGAAGAAAAAAAAATATTGAATGTGTTATTAAAAATTGTAATGTACGTTTTTAATATAGTTCATACTCGCATTAATTTTAATTTGTGATCCAAGTGTTGCATACCCATGCTTATTTATTGTGTGTTATTTTCAGAAAAATTAACTTTTTTTTTCGATGCTTTATATTGCAAGTGCATTTAAGCTTTCTGTACACATGCATGATTGAATGTAACTTTTTATTAATTTTAATATGCTGAAACAGCTCTCAGGATTTGCTATATCTTTATCTACATCTTCTTTTTTTGTAAAACTTTGCAAAAGTCTTGGAACTTTTTTTTTGCTAATTCATGTGATTCTCAGGTTTTGAAATCGGAATTAATATTTGTTATACGCCTAAATCTATGTTCTATTTGCGCAATAACTGTATCAATATTGCAGTGTTATAGAAGTAACACCTAAATCCTTCTACCAGGGGTTTTTTTTGTAACATGCAAAGTGATGCACAATTCTATTTCAAGAGTTTTTTTATTTTTATTTTGTAGACATGATATATTTACACGGGATCATATTTATTTCATAATTCTTTTAAACAGAAAAAAATTCCATTATTAGTTGTTCCTATTATTTCATGGTATCCACAAAGGGGGAGATTATGAAATGCTAAAAATAGAATCACATGTACTCTTTGAAATATCAGTTTGAGTTGTTACATTTCCTTATTTATATAAACTTTGTTTCATCAATAATTGCACATGGCTAACAGAACACCCATTATAGCCTCCTGTAAATCTTGCAGATTGCGCATTCTTATTATAGAGGCGATGAATAATATTCATTTATTGCCCTATGTTGACTCATCATATGTATGCGTTCCACATTTTATTTTATTTACTGAAACGTAGACGAACCGATTAATTGGTTCTTGATTTCATACTACATGGCTTAAATTAATGGGGAACATAACATTTTAATATCCCCTGATGTGTAGAGTTCAGAATTTGAAACCTGTTATTATATGTCTCATTTTGCGAATCAGTCAAGTCTGCAGATTGTTGAAATTCAGAGACCTACAGTAACAATGTTTACGATAAAATTTATATTTTGTAAAGAAAGGTCAAGTTTTCATGTGAAAGAATGCATTTTAGTTTTTGATCATGCTGGGGCCCCAGTGCATAGCACATCCGCTGCTCTCCCCCAGAAGGCCGGCCCTTATTATGTACTTTATACATAATTCAATAACTTGTAATAATGGATAATCACATTAAATTTAAGAATACCTATAAATTATGCATTAATATAAGTAATTTTTTAAACCTAATAGTGAAATAGTATTTTCTTTTATTATCTTAAGTCATTTCTAAAAAAATTTCGAAACACTTTTAAAGGATAATTAGTAAGTAAAGCAGACAGTCAAAGATGGAGAATGTTATTTTATTAGAATAATTTTTCAAACATCTTCAAATGCTTCATAATATTGTAAAGTATTTATATGCAACATATTGTAAAAATGAAATTCATTTTCATCAAATAACTGATCGACAATTAAATAAACTATTCATTTGAACTTTAAGTGTAGGTAGGCAAACTTGATGTAAATATAATATATTTTATAGAAAATTGTTACTTTTCATCTCTAAATAACACTTCGATTTCCAGTGGCACTGGAAAACTTCGTATTATAATATAATATTTCCTGCAAGTTGAAGTTTTTTTAAAAGAAACGGTTTCGAACCTATACTGGGAGCCATTCTTGTGAAAAAATATGAAATAAAGAACAACAAAATTAATTAATAACTAAAATAATTAAGAGCTATATCTAAGTGCATCAAGAACTATAAATAAATATCCCAGCTAACACTAACCAGATAATACTAACGAAGCAGACGAATACCTAATTAGATAAATAATTTAGAATAAAACAAAAATTATACAAAAGAGTTGTTAAAAATATTTCCTAACAAATATATATACTAGAATAATGCAAAAAATACAATGATATCATATATCTTTAATTAGATAAAATTAAGACACAAGAATGTCATCAACAAAGATATAGGAAAACCCATGTTATGAACAAACACGTGGGGATATTGCAGCCGGAATCACGTGATTACCCAATAGGCGCCTGCTGTCTGCGCAGATACTCCATTGCAGCATTGAGTGCTAAATTTGAAAAATTGATGCATTTCAAAATAATACATTTTTTCATTTTGAAATGCATCAAGATTTATCAAATTTAGCACTCAATGCTGCAATTATTCTATAGTTCACTTAACATTCTTCAATATTTAATTCAACATTTATTTCTTTACAGTTATTCATTTTTAATACTTGAGTGATACATTTATACTTGAAGAAAATGTATACTTAAAAATATTATGAAAATTTTATATTCATTAAACAAATTAATGAAATAAACATTTACAGATTTAACAGGAGTAAAAATATTTTTAAGATTCACGTCAAATATTTATAAATGAGCCTATACCCAACAGATGGAACTGACTGTAACTCAATTAGTTCAAGAACAATAAAGTTTAGAAGTGATAACCATTCTTTATTATAGCAGCAAAGTACAGTTTAGAAAATGATTGATGGAAATAATTGTCTTCTAGAATGCATGCACACTCTAAAAAGAAACAGATCTGGAATATATAAACATACTAGCTGGTATACCCATTCTTTGCACGGGTGAACTGAAAAATTAAACAATAGAGATTGAAGGATAAAGGAATTTTTAATAAGTTAATTTCACGTGAATTGCAAATTAAACAAAAAAAGCTTTTTGCATATCTCAGCTGAACAAACAAAAAAAAATACATCTTTGTTAAATTTTAAGTCTGTAGATCTAATAGCTCATAAAAAAATGATTTTTTTTATATATAACTAACTCCCCGTAACTCTCTTGAGGGTCGATTTTTGAAAATACCTTCCTAAGCTAATCTCTGCTCAGCAAAAAAGTAACACATTGTTAAAAGTTTTGTGTAATGAATGAATGCTTAAATTACTGTAAATAATTTATATCTGGAAGTGTAATACATTAATATTACTTTCTGTTTCATTTATTTTATGTTAAAATTGTAATATTCGCAAGCAACGCCCTTTCTTAAATTATAATGGTGATTCAATAAAAAACATAGTGAAGTGTTGATGATAGAGTCAAGTTGGCAAATGTCTAGCTACTTTCATAGCTCAAGCTTTATTAGCTTTGAAAGACCCGCTGTGTAGGGGAGCGATGCACGTTAACCCTTTATCTATCGCATTATGATT
>BMAV01020010.1:170645-196619 GCA_019973955.1 Trichonephila inaurata madagascariensis
TAAGGTCTTCATTAACAAACAAAAAACATAAGACACTTAAATTTTGACATTAAATATATTTTCGGGATAAAAATGATAATCTTTTCAATCTGCTGAAAACGCAATTTCTGCTACAAAATTATTTGCCTTCCCCGCTAAAATACTCATTATAGAACCCGCACTGCCATACAACTTGGAAGAGAGGATTTTAAAGAATACTCCTGCTAACTATTGGTAGAATATTCCTGCTAAGTTGGTGTGGTAGTTAGGAGAAGTGGGTGCCAAGTCAGGTGTCGTCCATGTCACTTGACCATGGTTTAAAATTACGTGGTCCGTCGCCAAAAGCCCTTGTTTATCTGAACAGTGCGACGTTAAAATTCACTCACTCCAAAAAATACAATACAGTAGTTATTATTTTTATACTTAAAAAATGCAATATCTGCCTATTCAATTAAAATTATAGTGTTATAATTAACTACTAACCACAAACAAATTATGTAGTGTCAAAGACAAAGTTTATTTACTTTAAGTACCAGAAGATATTTTTTTTTTTCATATCAGCTTTTTTTTAGTTACTCATTCAAATACTTATAATCAAAACTGTCGAATGAAGAATTGGAGCAAAAGGTTTTCACAGTTGTTTCAAAAAGTAAGAAAATTCTCTTTTTAAAAAGCAATAACAAACACATCTATTGATATTAAATCAGTTAAATGTAATCTAAAAACATGTTTTAGTGGAAAGGTTTAATATTACATTTTCAGATAATCCCATTATTGTACATGGGAGAAGGAAACAAATCTTAAAAATTTGATTTCATCATGATAGCAGATATTATTCTACAGAAATCAAAGCTAGGAAAACTTTTAAGAATATATGTATGCGTGTGTTCATATATATATGTAATACATATAAAATTTTAATATAATGATGAATTTTACCCCAATACTTCTCATCATGAAAAGAAAATTGAAATTACCAATTTAAAATTTTTCGATTTTCAATTAAATTCAATGATGTTGCAATATATAAATTTAAACTATTTATTCACATGCCTGTAAACTAAAATAAATAAATAAATAAATAAATCACCAAATGAAAGGTTGGGATAACTTTTTTTGAATACTGATTCCTAAAAAGTAAGTTATTCGTATTTTTTGTGCAGATAGTAAGAAAGCGAATGCACGAAAAGTTCATTTTTAAAAGTATTGTAAAACCGAATACACGAGATTGTTTACTAATACTGAAGACACAAACTGGAGCGGAGCCGGTAGTCACAGTTAAAGTCGTATTCCTTTCCAAATTTAATTTAATGTATGATGTTTAATAATAACACAATGTTGAAATGAATGGACCTTCTTTCTCGATATAGAAAAGTACAGAAATTAGTACATTTTATCCACATAAAAAGTATTTTTTTAAGTAACTTCTTCTGAGAGAGGAAGAGCACTTTGGCAGTTTTTTCATCAGTTCACGTTAAAAACAGTTTGATGATCTCGATTTCAAAGATAAAATTAAGATAAAAATGAAAGAATTCTCCGGTTCAAGTGTAGTGGCCACTTTGAATTTAGCGATTTTTCTTCGGATTTGGCGAATTTTTTCTAAATGTCATGGTGAGATATCGAATTCGTTCTGAAATAAACAATAAATAATTCCGAAAAAAGTACCTTGGAGACTGGTTTCAGTCGCCAAAAAAAGGACTGCGCCAAGTGCTCCACCCCTATACTACACGTGAACCAAATTCTCCCTACCATAAAGGTTCTTTCAAAAAGCTTTTCAAAGATCACTTGTCAACTCTAGAGTCATTAGATTAGTTTTTTTTTTTTACTATTTTATTAATGTCACAATCTAATGGATCACGAGGACTGTTCACTGCGAATTTTGTGATTTTGAACGAAGATTGATGTGGTCCCGAGGCACTCTAGATAAAAACCTGGTTGATTTTCTACTAATGGGATGCTTTGAAGCAACATGAATCCGCAGTACCCAAGTGGTAATGGTCGTGAATTCGTAGTTAGCTTTGTCGAGTCACGGTTTTGAAACCTAATGCAACTGAAGATCCACTCTGTCATGGGGCTGAGGTATGTTAAATCTGTTGAGGCTAGGTTTTCCGGTTGTTATGGTGTGGAAGTTTGGATGGGTAGTGCCAGCTTAGGTGTCATTCTTGTCACTTGACCATGTTTCAAAATTTCGAGATCATCCTTTAGCAGACGTAAACTGTGGTAATGTGAATAATGCAGCATTTAAATCCAAAGAAGAACTAGCGTTGGATTGTGTGTGTGATTCAACATTAAATCATTTATCATGTTTTTAGCAGTTAGGCAACGGAAATAAACTGTATTCTATAAATTAAATTTGAACATGACTTTACGGTTCAAGTGTAGAATAGGGAGGCCACTTCGGATTTGACGATTTTTCTTCGGATTTGGTGATTTTTATCTAAATTTCATGGTGAGATATCGAATTCATTCGAAAATAAATAATAAATAATTCCGAAAAAAGTACCTTGGCGACCACTTTTACTTGCCAAAAAAATGACTGCGCCAAGTGGCCCCCCCTATACTACACTTTAACCGACTTTACCTTTAAACCTCACATTAATGAAGCAATAAAAGTATTATAAAAGATCAACCTATATAATCATTTAAGTGACCAACGAATTTTTTTTATTTACTTTGGTTTAGGTTTTTCGAATTTATTACATTGGAAATATTGCCTAAAATGCAATACAAATTCCTTATTGGCATCTTTGTCACTAAGCCATTTAAGCGTCAATATTTGAACTGAAGAGTAACACCTGTGTCTAAACACAAATTCGAAAACAAGCCTTACTTCTATAATGTTTATACTCATGTAATGAAATAAAATGACAGTTTTACAGTAAGATATGCCCTGTTTTTCTTCTATATTTCAAGAATATGTAAATATAAACCATTGATTTATTTTAAACATCACCAATGTTTATTTTTATATTAAAATGTCTAAACCAAAGCTGTTAAAGAACATTGTAATGTATCTCTATAAATACTAAAGCACATCAAAATATTTCAGATTGCAAAAAAAAAAAAAAAAAAACATACGTCAATGTTTTTAATTAATTAACTATGTATCAAATATATTGATTTTATGAATGAAATAAATGCTCCAAAATATTTTCCGCGCGAAAGTTTTGTAATTTTGAATGAAAACGTTAATTTAAATCCGAAGAATGTCAATATTTTGTGATTTTAATTTCGATCTGGTGTTTAGTTTCTTTTTTAAAAAAAATGTTTCGTATTCCGGTCTTTTGTAAGCAACAAATAATCACTGCAACAAACTGAAAAACTTTCTAAATTTGATGCATTAATTTTCACAAATTCCCGCAATGATCATAATTGTAATTGTAAGTCTGAATTAAATATAAATATGCTGCTTTGTATACTATAATCTATGAATTAAAAAATTATTATTGACTGTGATTCTGTTGTAGGTAAACAATTGTGTTTTTTATTCAAAATCATGGTGGAAAAAATGGTACATATTTCAGCAATAATTAAAATTATTACTTGGACTTTCTAGGGAAGATATTTTTAAATTTGTTACATGATACATATCTGTTTTTTTGTAAGTGTGTATGGTATATGAATCTGTTTCTGTTAGAGCATATATATATGCCAATAAGGTGAAACATTTCAGAAATTTAAAAGTTGCTTAGAAAATGAATGTGAAAATTTTATATTAGGTACTATAGAACATCTCAAAAGTATTAAAATTGGTTCAAGTGTCACATAATAATGATTTATTTTATGTTTAATGATTTTTAATTAAAATTTTGGTACTTATATATTATCACATCAATGCCAATTGTTCAAGAGAATTCACCAAGTTGGTAACTTCAATTTTGCATGTGGTGTACGTGCTGCATTGGCAGCCATGTGCTTCATTTCATATGTCACCAATAGGTTGCGATAATACATAAGTACCAAAACTTCTGTACACTATTCTGGAAAGTTGAACAAAATTTAAGTCATGTCAGATTTTAAAGTATCATCAATAATAAAATATTTTATATTCTTTAAAAATGTAAGTTTACTTAGTTTGTATGTATAATATGTGTTAATGTTGTTATTTTTAATTTACTTGAAATTCACTTTTCAAGAATTTTTTAAGAATTCTCGAAAGTGTTATATTTGAGCTGTGTTATATATATATATAATTTTTTTATCTACTCAAATATTATTAAGGATTTTTAATTTGTTAAATATTTATAATGTTCTGCAATTCATTGCATTAAAATTGTTTTAAGTATTCTTTTTTTTATACTGACAAAATTTTATTTCATATGTAACAGTTGTTTCTAATTTCTCATTATTTGGTTTTTGTAATTATGTTGTATCATTTAGAAACCTTTAAACTGTTGAGGATAGTTGTTGTAGGTTCTTGTCTTTCAAAAATGAATTTTATTTCATATAAAAAAAAATAATAAAAAAATCCTCATGAGATTTTACTGTAGGAGTATTTTATTTCAGTATTTTTTCGTTTAAAATAATGGTATGATAAACAATAACTTGTTTATGTATATATATAGTTTAATGTTACGTATTACATATATTTCAAACCTAAGTAATTTTAAAATAAAAAATATAAGTATTTACATATTAGTGTCACTGCAGCCAAATTGGTGTTACATGAATCATGCCTTTTTCCTCCAAAATCTGATTGGTATTTTTTCATATAAAACATGTTAGAATCTTTGTTTTTTTTATTTTAAGGTGCTACTTACGGTGTGCCAATTTTGTTGCAGTGATGCTAATATGCTAGTATCAAAATGTATTAGGAAAGAAAAAGAATTGCATTTACTTAAGTTGAAAAATATATTTGGTACTTTTTCATTTTTCCAGCACAGACGATGAATTTGCCAAAAATGATACAACTGATGCAAAACATAATATTTCTACTGGCAACCTTTTACCGCCACGTTTCAAATGACAGACCCATTTGAAAAAATTTTACACAATATTAAAATGTTTGTCTCTAAAGTAAAAATTTCTTAGAATTAATATTCATTTATGTGTATACTGTGTGTTATTGCCAAATAAGTCTACTTTGTAAGATTTGTGCTGGCAGAATAAAAAATACCTTTTTTACCATAAAATTATGAATTTTTAAAAAATTTTGATTGATAATTGAATAAATATAAATGTTTGAATTGTAAATTATGCATTATTACAACTATTTTTAATATTGTTCTTATGTTTTGTAGTATCATGTAAAGAACTGTTGTAATCAACATGTCTGCAAACAACCTGACTTCAAAAGAATTTGGGAGACGCTTTCGTAAAGCTTTATCAGTGCCCTTCCTCCTGAATCAGGTGTGTTCTGCCAATATCAATGATTTTGTGACATCTTATGCAGCTTCGTTGGGTTGTACAGAAAAGAGTTTCTTTTTTCCTCTCCTTTCCTGCGCTGCATCATGCATGGGCACAGATTGTTGTGTACAATTGACTACTCACTGGAAAGAGCCACCAGTTGTCTGGACTATGGTCATCACACCTAGGTAAATCTCCTTTTTTAAAAATGTATGAAAAATGTATCATCACCATTTGTGATGTTTGGAGTTTGTTAACCAATACAATTTATACTCACATTCTATTTTTATAACATTTTGTTCCCTTAGTTAGATTCATAAATGAAAACAATAATGAACTAATGTTAACAAAAGATGTTGCATACAGCATTTTTCAAATTGAAACATGGCACTGATTTGTTGTTAAACATAATAATACAAGATGTGAAGAATTTCGTTTATTTTCTGCCTGCTAAAGGTTTGCTTTCATCACTGGACCACATAATTATGAGAATCATCACCATTAGCCCTACTGTAGCTTCAAAAGATGATGTAAATAAACACTCACTTACACAATCAAGTACAGAGAACATGTGATCTTATCAAAATAAGTCTGCATTTCATTGTATTTTGGTTATCAAAGTTAATAATTTGTCAGATTGAAATCCATGGGGCACCTTGTTTTAAATTCCAGCTAAAAATGCATGGTTGAGTTTTATAACTTCATATTAGTGTTACATACAATAACATTTGTACTTTTTCATATTATGTCAGCTCTTGTGAGAGAATTTCTCATCACACAAGTTCTTGTGGCTCAAGATTAATTTTAAGCACTCTTTTTTTTTTTTAAGAGAGTAGTCACTTTTATGCCCTTTTTACAAAAGGGGTATTCAAGTAAAATAGTTTGGGAGTGTGTTTATTTTTGGTGTATATCCAGATCAGTGTTCATAAATAAATATAATTCTTCTATCTTTGCCATGTATTATGCATTGATTCCTTGCTTGTTAAGTGGTTATATTCCTACATAATAGATCAAAATTTCTTTTTCTTTCTATGGTATCTTTTTTTCATGTATTGCTATATTTTTTATGAATTTGATTTTAATTAAGTAATTCTTGATGGGTTTTTTTACAATAAATAGTAAACATTACATTATATTAATTTGATTTTATATAAATAATCTTATATTATATTTATAATGTAATGGGAACCCATGTAACTGTGTTCTCTTTAAATTTTGAATAAAGAATGTGTGAAGTAAAACTTTGCCTTGAACCTTGTTTTGAAATTTACCAAACTAAGTACAACCTCTAAAGTAATACATATATTTTCGCATTTGTTTCTTATGAAACAATTATGAATATAATTGTAATTTTTAATTTTAGAATATTTTTTTTTTTAAATTTACAATTTATATTTCCAAGCATCAGTTCTTGCAATGTAAATCAAAGTGTAAAATATATTTGTTAAAAAAAATTTAGCAGTCAGAGAGAGGGCTAGTATCTTTTATTTCATTGTATATGTATTGAAGTTTTCTCTGTGTATGCTACATTGATTAAAGCGCATACCTTTATTATAATTTTATATAATCCATAATATATACAAATAGTTATAAACCTAAGTATAACTAGTCAGAACAGTAAGAATGTATATAGTAGTATAAGAATATATAAACAGTATATATATACACAGGGTGATTTGCTACCAGACCGACAAGCATGTAGGCCAGCGATACTCAACCCGTAGGCCGCATGTGGCCCACTGAACTTTTCTGAGTGGCCCGGTGTTGCTCTTTCCACTGAGAAATTCAATTATTTAAGAACAATGTATTAAAAATTTAGCTGGAAATTCTCTCAATCAAGCAATCAAATATATCAATTTTGCTATCCATGTAGTGCTGGTACGAAATGCTAGATGACTTTTTTTCTTTTTGTAATTGTAATGGTTAATGATAACTCTAATCACAGTCAAGTAATGACCATTTTATGGGTGAAACTAATTTTTAATTATCTTCCAAACGAAAAATATGTTGTTTCAAGGTGATTGAGATCTTGATTATTTCATAAAGATAAATAAACATGGATCATAATAAGTGAGATTTTGTCAAAAGAAAAAATCAAATTATCAAAGTACATGAGACGGCTCAGAATCACATAGGAATGCAGGGTCACAAATGCCGTAGTTGCGAGCTATGGTGCAAAGAAACAGAGAAAAAGAACAAAAACAGCAGCCTATTAATGGGATAGAAAACATTTTGTTGAAAGGTTGCACTACAGCACGTGCTTGAAATTACAACCGGAAGTCATCTGGCAGGCATGACAGGAGTGCTGCATGGAATTCCTTACGTTCTGGAAGATTCCTGGCATGTCACATATCCTCCTGGCAGCTACAGATATTTGAGCAACGAGATCTTAAACTGAAGGAACAAGCATCTCATACACCATAAAGAATCAGTCTCGTTAAACTTTCAGTTCACACTTGTGAAGGTCGTATGAAGTGGAACAGGTCTGTTTGGGTAACTTTCCTGGTACAACCACCGAGCAGCATGCCTGTTACAATCTGCATCCCTATACACTATCAGCATGTCGACCGGTTCCTTGTTTAAATACAAATTATCCTACTACCTCAGGAAATGGGTTGCAAGTCATGACTTCCAGCAGGATTGGTACTCATGCAACCTTCTGTTCAGTGCAATCTGTTACAAGACTGATTATAGAAATCTTCCAAAATGTCAGGAATACCATGCAGCGTCGCTGTCAGACTTACCCGATGAATTCTGATCGTAATTTTTAACCTCTTTTGTAGAACAGTAATTAAATGTTTTCAGTCCCATTAATGTTTTGCTGTTTGCGTTCCTTTTTGCACCATAGCTCGCAACTATGACATTTGCAACCCTACATTCGAGTCATCTTTGTATCCCCTACCCACCCTGCAAGTTTGTCGATCTGGTAGCAAATCACCCTGTATATATATATGCATGTATATTGTTATTAGGATATAGGTCTAATATTGTATGATGAATAAAAATAAATATAAATAAGAAAATGATGAAATTTAAAACTAGCTTAGAAAAATGAAGTTAAATTAGAATATTGTGCATCATTAATAATAAAATTAAAAGTTTTCCTTTCAAGTAGACTAGAATTGAGAATTTCTTCCATTTATCTTTATAATAAGAGAAAAAAATGACAAGGGTCTATTTTTTTTTTTCACTTTAAACCGAATTAAGGGACTCATACTGTGAGAAAATAGTTGATGTGTTGATTATATCGGTTTTAAGTGCAATTCTGTTTTTCTTATCTATTTTCAGTTGTAAGTTTCAAAGATTTCCATAATTTCTGAACTGTATGTTATAAAATTTCTAGGATGAAAGACGGATTCTATTTCTTCCCTTTCTACACTCACTTTTGACTGTAGTAATATGTAGCATTTTCTCTCTCTGTTTCTCTTAATTCCTTTTCATAAGATGTATTGCAATTTTCTGTATGTATAATTAGATTAATGTTTCCTAATTTTTTTTCACATTGGACCCCTTTGTCATGGCCTTGAGTCTATTGGACTCTTTAGAATTATAGCTAAAATTTTAATAACTCCCACCGAAAAAAATTTCTTTTGGTGATTATATTTGACAGATTGTTGACTAAATGTTCATTTCTTTTAAATACTTATTGCATACACATAGGAACCTCTTGCATGTAAGTGCTACAACTCAAAGATTTTTTTTTTTAACACTGCTCTTCTGATCAAAAGACTAAAAAGTTTGTGTACTACATTAATCATGTTAATAGAAATTACTAGAGTTTAAGAGCATACCATATTTTGTTAAATTGTTTTAATCTGATTGCAATGCTTCATAACAACTATGAAGCATACATTTTTTTTTTTTTTTTAGTTTTAACAGCTGAGGTATTTTATTCTCTGCATTTTGATTTTTCTTTCCACCTTTGTCTCAAATCTTAAGTAAGAATATATAGAATTTTCTAACAATGGAAAATATGTTAGAAGTACATGACTTTACTCAGAAATGCAAATATTCAAATTTATGTATGAAGAACTTTAATTTTGGATAATAAGTGTTCTGGAAATGCATTGATTAACATATTGGAATTTTTAAAAAAAATTTATTCCAAAAGAACCACCTATCTTTTTTCACTTTTTTAAAAACTATTCTTTCTAGAGCAAAGAATTAGTAAGTATTAAATTCTTGTAGAAATATTGAAAAGGTAAAACAAAACTGTAGTTCATTTTTACTCTTTTAAAAAAGTCACCAAGTTTTATGGATCCAACATGATCAGGAAATGTACAAGCACCCGAAAAACTGTCATTGTTATTGTTTATGTTTCTTTTATGGTACAATCTGAACTTTCAGATATTAACAATGTAACATTTTTAGATGCAAGGTGCTGTCTTATTGAAGGAAAGGATATTATGTGCTTTGATTTTATTTTTGAGGATAAAAAGTGAAAATATTTAAATTTTCAGTAAAATTGATTTATTGAGTTAATTTTACTGTAAATTAAATTAATTTAGTAAATAATGCTTGTGTGTGTATTAGTTGAAATATCAGTATTTTTCAATAAGTGTGTTGAGAAAGTACAATTGTTAAAACTATGTGTGTGAATGCAAAAAAGAAAGTGTCATACAACCAAATTGTTTTTTAAAGGTATAAGGTTAGATCAGGGGTCGGCAACCTATGACATGCAGCATGCCAAATGTGGCACACAGAGCAATTCTCAGTGACACTCCACCACTCTACAAAATTACTAGATAAAATCAAATCTCTCTGTCTCTTTCTTTATGCCTTGCACATTTTTATTTGAAGATTATTTCTCACATTTCGATTCTGTGCCATTAAACAATTCTACTGAATCAGCTTAGTGTAATTTGTGTGCTTTATGTAAAAGAAAACATCCTCTGTTTAAATATAACTCATTTGTAAAATAAAACATCACTCATTGCTGCATAATAAATACAAAAAAAAAAGTAGCTTGTCCTTTTCCCACTAAAAGCTTGGGCACTGAAGGTAAAAAAAATGTCATAAATAAATAAAAATTCTGCTTGTATAGCAAATGTTTTGCAGCAGAAATATGTAATAAACAAAAATAGTTATTCTTTCAACATGCATAATTTGAACTGAAAATAAATTTGGTGGAAAAAAAAACTGCTCAGGGGATAATTAGGTATGGGAAGTGAATCTAATTTCAAAAGAAATGCCCTTTTAAATAGATATTAAAAGCAACTGCAATTTTTTTAGTGTTCTGTTAAAAAAGTCATAATTATTTTATTTTATATTTTTGATACCAGATATTTGAACACAATTTTATTTTTATTATTTTATATATATATATATATTTCTCTTGTTCTCTTATTAGTTGCTCTCATAGACGAATATCAAGTATGATTTCAGTCAAAAGTTAAATTTAGTTAGAAGCATGTTGGGGAGCTTTAAGTTACTTTTAACTTTGTCACATTGTTAGTTTTATTGTGAAAATTTGTATTTAATTTGTTTAATTATTGCAACAGTTTGTACCTACA
Organism: Trichonephila inaurata madagascariensis; assembly: GCA_019973955.1. Lineage (NCBI taxonomy): Eukaryota > Metazoa > Arthropoda > Arachnida > Araneae > Nephilidae > Trichonephila > Trichonephila inaurata. The sequence goes on from BMAV01020010.1 coordinate 181,484, forward strand.
TTTTGAATCAAATGACGTCCAAAAAAAGAAAGTTTAATGTTTTCGGTTTTCAAGATACTTACATGAACGAGTTTAGATTCACACAACAAAAAGATTGTGATTTGTGTGTGCTATGTCACAAAATCATTTATGTCATGCGACAAATGTACAAAGACATTTCTAAACTAAACACCAGGCCACATTTAAGAATTCTGATGAGAAATGTGAAGTTATAGAAAGGGCTGTTATTGGGTGTAGGAGGAAAGTTACGTTTTTATGTCAAACAGTTGGATCTAAATCCAAAGTGACTGAATCTAGATTCATAATTGCTCATTTTTTAGTAATAGGGGAAAAAAACTTTAGTAGTCAAACGAAAAAAGCCTTTTATAGATGGCTAATATTTAAAGTATGCATTTTTAAAAAGTGTTGAAATATTGTTCAGCATTTTACTGAATTCAAGAAATATCTGCTTCTGCACAAATTGTTGTAAGGCGAATTACTCAAATGGTAGAACATGTAACTATAAAACAAAATTCTGGTTTACTAGAAACTGCTACATTTAGTGTTGCTCCTGATGAAAGTACCAATGTGAATGATTTTGTACGAATTGCAGTAATTGCATGCTATTGAGATAAAGATCAAATTTATGAAGAGTTATGCAGCTGGATTCCTCTGTCTGGTACAATTAAGGGACATGATATTTTTTCTTCATTAATAGATCATTTTAAAAGTAAAAATTTAATATAAGTAAAATATTTTATGTAACTACTGAAAATGCTCCTGCACTGGTCAGGAAAGAAAGAGGATTTCTGAAACTTCTTGAAAGTCATATTAGACATAAAGTATTGAACTTCTATCGCATAATACATCAGGAAAGTTTAGTTGCCAAAGTTTCTTCTCAGCGCTAAATTTCTGTAATCAACTCTGTTGTTAAAATAGCTAATTTTATAGTGTCTTATTCTTCATTAGTACACAGACAATTTAAATCTTTTTAGAAGAAATGGAAAGTGAATCTGGGGATCTGCCCTAGAACAAACATGTCTGTTGGCTTAGTTGTGATGATGTCTTGAATAAGTTTGTGTCATGCATGGAGCATATTAAAATTTTTCTTAATGAGAAGGAACAACATTTTCCCAAATTGAACAACAAGGAATGGTGATGTAAATTGATGTTTCTCACATATAACTAAACATCATAATGAACTAAACTTAGGATCGCTAAAAAAGAGTCAAATAGTGCTTGAACTTTTTGAATATTGGGAAGGCTTTGCTACAAAATTAAGTTTATTTTCCTGTAGTATTAGTGTTAGTTCTGCCTTTCATCCCTACTGCAATGGGTCAATAAAATGAGTACCAAGCCTACTTTGGGACTTAAACACTGGTGATCTCGTTTCAGACTGACCACCTGATCGGGACATCTACTCAAGCATCTCAGTGCCCAATGGTCACATATACTGGAATGGGCACAGTAGGCCCTAGCCCTCATGGGCTGTTGCGTCACTGAGTTTTATTAGTACTAGTACCTACAAATACTTTCCAAATGTTGAAGTGCTTGCAAATACATTGACTGTAGACAAGGATGAACTTCAAACCTATGTTGAAGTACTTAAGGAGGAGTTTTTTAAAAGATGCAAAGACTTTGAAGCTTGTATCCCTATATTTTCCTTCTGAATCAAACCTGATTTAATAGACTTATTAATAATCCCATTATATTTGTCAATTTTTGAGTGGATAGAAGTTGATAATTTTGAAATGGAATTTTTTGAAACTAACATCTTGTACTTGAACTAAGCAGAATGTACAGAATTACGGAAAGATCTGGAAAATAACAATAAATTTTCAGCTGTTTAAATTGCTGGATGTCATTGCCAGAACAATTTTATTATTTGAAGAAAATAGCATGTGCTCTGCTTTCTGCTTTTGGTTCTACATATATATGTGAGCAATATTTTTTATATGAAATATATTTTGGATCCACAAAGAAATTTTTTAATGGCTGAACAGTCGGAACTATGTTTCAAATTGAAAGTCACAAATTATATCCCTGATATTGAGTAAGTAGAGCTTTACAGGAATAAGGCTCAGATTAAAATTTTAATTTTTTATTTATAACTATGTTGCATGAACACTTAAATTTTATGTTGCTTATTTCTTACTTTTATAAATATTCTTAAAAATGCAAAATATATGTACAATTTTAATTTTTTATTTATATTAATGAATAGTCATATTTTATGTTTACTTCTTATTTTAAATATTTTTTAAAGATACATATTTATATATACAGCTTGAGTTTGTTTATTTATGTTGAAGGAATAGTTCTATTTTATGTTTATTTTTCTGTCAATAAATATCTTTAAATGATACATACTTAACATATAATAAAACTGTAAACCTGTATTTTTCACCTTTATTTCTTAACTCTGCATGTATTGCTTGACACACTGAATCATATTGGTAGATTGATTTGGCATACCACAGATACAAGGTTGCCAACCCCTCTGTTGTATTGAAATAATCACTAAATTCAGTTATTATAATTCATATCATAAATTCATCATTCTATTACAGTTTAATGAAAATGTTCAACATTATGTAAATATAATATGCCTAGTGGAAACTAGAGGGTTATTAGCCTTAGTATTAGTTATTAGTATAGCATAGTATTAGTTATAGCAAACTCTCTACCGGATGTTTCAAAAGTCGCGCACATCAACCTTTGTGGTTAAGTTTTAAAGACAGATTAATTATGTTAACAAATAGAATAAAGGACAAACACAAAAGTTGAATGCTTATCTTTATTGTCAGGTGTCAGACATGGTGAAATTACAGTAAATGTTCATAATGATATCCATTTTCCAGGACACACAGTCGAACTCTTTTTTCCGTATTAATTGACAATTAACAAAGAGTGTGAGATTTTATGTCCACAATAGCGTAAAGAATGTTACTCTTAAGTTCATCAAGTGTATGAAGATTATTCCTGAAAGCAACATTTTTCATATACCCCAAAAAGAAAAAATCCTGAATTGACAAGTCAAGTGAGCATGGTGACCAAAGTCCTTTGGAAATGACACAATCATTGAAAAATTCAGTTAAAACTTCCATACTCTCCCATGATACGTGACACGTTGCACCGTCTTGCTGCAACCAAGATACCGTTCATCACTGTTCAGCAAGGATATGAATTCCGTAATGATGTTTATCTAGACCGACGGTCTTTTCGATGGATTTCTTTGTAAAACGGTTTCCACATCAGCCACTTTCGTTTTCACTATGGAAGCTCTACACAATCACTTCCTGTCTACAACCGATCCTGTGTCATGGAACCATTGCCCTTAATGTGTTATCGTTGATGCATTTGGTGATTTTTCACCGGGATATTTCTGCTGAAATGCATTTATCACATGGCAATAAGATTTTGTAGAGAAAAGAAATTCCACGATGGCTATTCTTTGCTCTTGGGAAAAAATCATGTGCCTCCCGTTGTGTTCAACTGACTATAACTCACAAGTATTTTGAAACTAGTGCCTGATACGTTCATAACATCGTATGACAAGGCCCCTACTGCCATCTAGTGACAGGAATCTCAACCAATCCTTTTGGTTTTTAAGCAACATGAGCGTGACTTTTGAAACACCCAGTATATATAATTATATTGTATTGTTATATTTGGCAAGTTATAAATTTTTTTGAAAGAAATGTGTTCCTCTTTTATTATATACATATGAATTATTATGTGTATATCCTTTATTGTCTCAAATATTGAAGTGCTTAGCAAAATTGTTATAAATGCTGCAAATTTTTTAAATTTTTTATTCATGTTGCAAGTTTGGGGATGTAAGTTTTAAGAAAATGGTTTATGGTATGCCTCATATCTTACAACATTCAAAAATGAAATATGTTAATTTGAAGTGAAAATATGTAAGAGCTATTAATATTAAAAGTATCATCTTGAAATTTTCTTCCCCTAACAGCAAAAATCATATTTAATAGTTATGTGATCTTTTTCTTACCTGAAGTGTGAATTTATTAGCAAATTCAAATGCATTCAAATGTTTTGATTTAAAAATTGAATATATTTATAACATCAAAAATATATTATATATTTTAAATGATAAAATATTGTAAATGATTATTTTTGTAAGGGGGAGGGGAGAAAAAGTGTATAATAGCACTAAAAAAATTTCTTCTTTCTAAGTCATCTAGTCTTTTTGTAAGCTGTGAAAAACTTGTTCATGTTTTGATTTATTTGTGCATTTAGTGTATGTATCACTTTATGGTATGTAAAAATCAATAAACAAGAAATATTTGTAATGCTTTACATATTTCTAATATATATACATAGTGAACATGTAGGGGGTAGGATTAATATTTTTTATCTGTATATTAAGTATGTCTACATTTGGATGTCTTTTTTTCTCATTAAGTTGTTTTATTATGAGTTAGAATTCATTGTTTATTTCATGGAATAGCTTTTCACATTCTTTTTTAAAACTTATTTAATCAATGAAATTTAGCTATAATTGATTCCACAAGAGATATTTAAAAAATTATAATGTTTAAAATAAAAAAACTTTTATAATAGGTCACTTCAACGGATTGATGTAGCAGAGCACCTTAAAATGCAACTCCTCCAAGCACAAAATGAAGCATGGATCCTTGGCAAAGATGAGGACACCAAGGATCATCTTAAAAAGTTTCTTTTTGACATCTTCACTCTCAGCCAACTCCAAGACATGCTCAAGCTCAGTAACGGACATGGCCTCGCAATTTACAACAGTGCACTTGCCCTTCACAAAAACCTTTTGCAGCCTGATGAAGCTGACATAATGTTGAGACTTCATTCAGGACTGTCTTGGTTCTCTGATTCAAGGATCACTAGAATGACATTGACAAAGACTAGAGTTAATTTTGCTATTGTGTCCACTCCCAACACAGTTTTTCAAACTTTGACTAGCACTCCCAATTTCCAAGAGCTTTTCCACCAATGTTTTCTTACTACGTGTTCTGAAGAATTTCATGTCAAATTTGCACAAATCTCAGAGACATCTGATGCTGATAAGCTTCGAGAAATATTTGTGTCATTGTTAAAACTTCACTGCACTGGTGGCCCAATAACATATAAGCTAAGTACTGAGGCAAAAGAAAAGTTTAGTCAAATTCATGATGAATTGACAGATAAAGCAAAACAGATGGCTAGGAAGAGTGCCCACAAGGTATACCAACCTGCTTTGGCGTACCTTGGGAGACTCAGTTGCATTTTACATGTATTGGATAATATAATTGAAGCCATAAATTATAAAATTCCTGTGTCACGCCTTACATGGAATGTGGAAATAAGTGCTGCTACTGTATGGCATGCAAGAGAGCTACTAGGACATATTATTGAACAGCGGCATGCCCTAATGGAACCAACTACCATTGATATGTCACAACAAATGGTACAACAACCAACTCCCGTTCAAATTGTTGAGGGTCAAAATGTACAGAGAACTCCACAAATGCAATCATCACCACGTACTGTTTACACATCACCTAATGTTCATAGAACTCCTCCTGTCCCAAATGCATCTTCTAGACTTGCACCCAGTTTTTCATTTGATAATGCCAAACGAAACTTGATGAATAACAGAGTGAGAGCTCCTGCACCTAGGACATTTGTTCCATCAAATAATGGAGCAGGGCCAATTATTACATCAGTGACTACTACTGTTATGCCTATTGCTAAAAAGCCAGATCCACCATTTAACCCCATCATTACTCAAGTGGAATCAAGCAACAATAATAATACGGGAAGGAATCTGCCACCATCTTTATCCGTTTCTGTCTCCGATGATATGAATACAGCTCAGCCAATTCTTCTCTCTCGGGCTCCATTCACATCAATAATGGATATCTCTGAGGATGAGTTTTTATCATCCCACAAAAGCTCTATCAAAAAGTTACTAAAGCATGGAGTGAGTGAGATCACTCCTTCTAGGTGTGTTCAGTTGAAACTCACTCCCGATCCAACAGCTTCTGATGAGAGTCAGAAATACACTCCCAGTTTTGCCAGGTCTTTCTTGAAACGCATTGCATTACTTGGTTTTGGAGTATGTGATGGACCGAAAAATGGCAACCTCAGGCATTTTGTATTCAAGAAAAAAAAATTCAGTGCTCTCGGGGAGGAGCAAAAAAAAATTCTGATTGACCTAAATCTTACTGAAGCAGATTACAACAAGTGCTTCACAACTTCATCTCAAAATGGAAGTGTAGTTTGTCTAGAGTAATAGAAGATAAGTTAAATTTTTTTTATATATACATCAGCTGTAGTGTTTAGTGCAACTTTCTGAACTCTTATGCCATTCTATCTATGCAAAATTAAGCATAAACTATTTGGCATCAGTTTTTATAGTTGTACCAAGCACTATAGTAAAATAAATGTGTCTTTAACATTTCCATTCTGTATATTTAAATGTTCATTCCAGTGTCATTGTATTTATTGTGCATCTAAACATCTTTGTAGGGATAAAGCACAAGATGGTTTTATGATTCAATTGCATTAAATAATTAGATACAATTATGAAAGTTATTTCTGTATAAAACATCAGTCAACAAATCCATTTCATTGATTTTATGTGTCTAATCTTTTATTCTGAATAACAAGTCAGTTTAAATTGAAACATTTCCTTCCCTTTTGATTTATTTTCATCTTTTTAATATACTTCATCTCAACCTAATGTAGAAAGAAGTTTCTTTCTTATAAAATAAGACTGTTTATACTTTTAAAGCATAGGTAAAATATTTTTAAAGTTAATTATTTTCCCTTAGTTTAGAAAATATTTAAAAAAAAAAAAAAAACCCTAAAAAAACATTTTATTTTTTAAATAATATTGACTTTTTGTTAATCCTAATTATGTTCCTTTGAAATATAAAATTCATAAATATTTTAACTGAAATGTCTGTATTTTAGTACAAATATATATATATACATCTAAGCATCTTAAATTTGCATATTGACATTAAAAGAGCATATTAAATTGAGGGGAAAAAATTAAAATATTTTTCTCTGAAGGATTTTCTCAACATTTAAACATGTATTTTTAATTTCAAAAAAGGAAAGAAACATTACTCTCTCTTAAATGCTTTATTTTTTAAAAATGATAAAAATATAGAAATGTCACTTTTAAATTTTTTTTTTATTACATGGTTAGATAGCTGTAATCTGTTGAGTGTTCAGGGAAAACAACCATGAAATGATTTTCTGGAATGTTTTTGAGCTGATAATGAAAATTGGGTTAAATTTTCAATTTTACTTATTTTGTTCCATTTTTAGTTTGCAAAGAAAAAAATGTTTTTTTTTTTTTAAAAAACACCTTTAGGGAACTTGTACTACCTTTTTTTTGTTATTTAGTACCATTGATTATTTTATTTACTTAATATGCATAAATTCATATTAATTAGGGACATTATGATATGTGTGATATGTTGTTCTGCATTATTTGTAATAATACTATCTGCATTTTCAAACCTTTTATACCTATGTTCTTTAATAAAAAGTGAAATTATAAAATGTCGTTTCAATTTAAATATGTAATATAAGTTTCTTTAATATTGTTCCTGAATTTACTTAAAAACCTAAATGTGTTATTTTCTGACTTACAGAGTGACATTTGTAAATATTTTTCAAGTGAATTTAACTTTATTTGACTGATATTTTATCCATCTCTAATAATGTTGTTGCTAATGTCACCTGATCAACAGTGTCAGATTGAAGCCCATGAAATTCATCATGACAAAGGAATGGATTGTATGCCTGTCATTAGCCATAGCTTTGATCAGCATACTGGTGATAGTATGATTTGGTTTGGTTTCCCCCCAGTTTTCATGGAGAACACATTGAGGGGGGGGGGGGTCCCACCTCTCTTCCCCTTCCATCAACCTCACAATAGGACTTGTAGTTTGAGGGCTTTGTGGCATGGGGGTACTCTAAAGGTACTATATATTCAGAAACACCAATGCCTTCACTGGGATTCGAACCCAGGCCCTATGGCACAAAAGTCATCCGCATCACTAACCACTATATTGGATGGGCAGCTATCTCTAATAATACATGATACTTTTAAAGAAATTCCTTCTGAATTAAGTGCTTCTGAAATATATTTCAAACAATTCTTTAAAAATATCTGAAATTATTTATTTCATGTATATTACTTAAATAGAACTGATTGATTAGTTTAACTTTTAATAAAGGATTAATCATCTTTAGAAATATTAGATATCATGAAACTATTTAAATAGGGGGAAAATTTTTTTAAGTGAATTAACAGTAAAGATTCAGCAATCTAGTCATTCAAAACTGGAAAAAAAAACCCTTCCAAACATCTATGGCAAAATATGAATTGATAGGGAACAATTTTTTAACTATGTATGATAAAAAGTAAACTGAGAAAATATTCATTAAATATTTTAATTTCAACCAAAACATCAAAAATAAAAGCAAATGTGAATAATATTGCATCTTACAAAAAACTAATAAAACCATTTTAAAAGCATTTTTTGTCATTGAAATGAAATAATTTTTTTCTCCAACTGTTGATCTTAGTTTGTTTTTATTTTAAAGTTAAGAAATAAATTTTGTCAGTACTTATCCAATAGCATCAAAAAAATAATAATTTTTAAAAAGAACATATATAAAAAAATTGCTTTAAAAAGTAAATTTAAATAAATTGTAAGAAGTTTATCATGAAATTTAATTTCTGTAAGTTATTAAATTGATCAATATATTCTTTTAGTTATGTATAAACTCAAGAAGATGTTCAAATCGATGCATCTCAAATTTAATTGAAAAGGTCAATATTCTGTATCAAGTTTTAAAGAAATTAAATAATGTTTGTTTAGTAAGAGATTTAATTTCACATGTAAGGAAATATAAATATTAATAAACTTACAAATGTTTAAATGTTGAAAGTAATAAAAGTTTAAAAAAATTTTTTCTCAATATTTAAAATCAGCTATGTAAGTAAAGCTTTTATATTTAGACATATGACATTTAAATATGTTTCTGTTGGGTTGTTTAATGTTTGAACTCTTTTGCAAATTTTCAAGTATGTTACTATTTAAAATTAAATAAGAGATGATTTTGCCTCTAGTAACACATACAACAAAAATTTCTTCTTTTTTTATAGAACAACAAAACCCTTACAAATTCACATATCTGCCATTAGTAATGTAGCTGTTTTACGGTTTAAAAAATTCGATTTAATGAGATTTGATAAGAAGTGTCATGTTTTGGTATGGTTTTAGAAGGTAATATCTAGAGAAATGCCTGAAAATAATACCCATTTCTGTAAGTGATAAAAGGACGAACTTATACATAAAATGTGAAAATTATTCATTCTCGAAACTTGTATACTTTCTCCCCTCCTCCTTTTGTAATGGACTAAATTCATGTAACGTTATGATAACTGAGACATGTGTTTTCGGCGAATCAGTTCATAAATTAATGCAATGTCATAATTATATCATAAATATAATCACGCATTTCCAGCCAATTAGTTCATGTGCTTCACTGTTGCCAACTTTTGCTTTTTGCAGAAACTTTCTTTCAGAAAGTACATATTTGTCAACGATATAATAATGCACATGGTTAAGCAAAATGCACTTAATTTAAAAATATTTGTATAATGTAAACATTTTTTCTTTTTTTAATTTTGAAAATTGTTTGAAGAATTTTAACATGTGAACACTTTACTCAATGATCAAATTTTAAATGTTATCTAAATTTTACAAGTTGAGAAACTAGTGTGTCAATTTTTAATCAATGGGAAACACGTGATTGCCGTTATCATGTGACCATCATGAATTTAGTCCATTTGATTTTTTTTTAATAGTAATTGTATGAGGCAGTTCCATTGTGACAAGTTATCCTGTCGCCAGTAAGGATTGCTGAAATTTAAAAAGTAAAGTTTTTCAGTAAAAATTTTTACTCTCCATAAAAACATTCTTTTCCCCTTGAAAGTAAAAATAAAAAGTTTTGCGGTATGAATTGAAGCTTGAGCTCCTCTACATGATGGTCTTCAACAGGGGTCGGCAACCTTTTAGCTATAGCGTGCCAAAGCAATCTACCAATATGATTCAGCGTGACACACAGTAGGACATTTTTTAAACAATTCGATTCCTGCGATAATGCATGCAGAGTTAGAGAATAGAGGTCAATATTATATATTTACATTTTTTTATTATATATTAATTTTTCATCATGCAAAAAGATATTACTCAACTTAAAAATAAACAGCATAAAATATAACTATTTTTTCAATAAAAATTGTACTTATATTATGTCTTTTTGAGCATATTTACTAAAATAAGAAATAAACAGCATAAAGTACAAAATTTCTTTGCAGACTCGAACTATTTGTCATTTGTGGAAAGATTCTTTACTTAGATATGTAGAACCAAAAGTTAAAAGCAGAGTACACGAGCAATTTTTTCTCTTCAAACAATTAAATCTTCCCAGCAGTAACATGTGGCCGCGGTAGCCGAATGGGCAAGGTATCGGATCGTGGCTGGCCTGGTCACGAGTTCGAGCCCAGTACCACTAAAGATTGACCGTGTAGGGAAGCGATGCACGTTAAATCTGTCGAGAGCTCAAACGTCCTCCCGTTGGTGTGGTAGTTAGGAGAGAGAGGTGCCAGCTCAGGTGTTGTCCTCGTCACTTGACCATGGTTCAAAAATACGAAGTCCTTCGCCAAAAGCCCTCGAGTAGCTGAACAGTGCGACGTTAATATTCACTCACCCAGCTGTAACATTCAATAATTTATAAAATAAATGTAAATTTATCTTAAAGAATTATCTTTCAGGTTTTTTTTGTAATTCAGTTCTTCAGTTTCGCAAATCTGAAGATGTTTGTCAAATAAGGTCCATTACAATTTCGTCAACTTCCATCCACTCAAAAAATGACAAATGTGTAGAGTGAGAATTGTACCGCGTGCCATAAGTTGCCAACCCCTGTTTTTCAGTATCAACCTACGATACCAAATCCACTAGGATCACACATGCTGTGAGTACGTATTTGGGAATCACTGTATGAAATAAATGTTTTATGCTTATTTGTATGCAAATCAAAGAGATCATTAAAATCATCTCACAGTAAAGAATGTTTCATTAGATTCTCTAATTATGTTTTACTTCTGAATCATATTTCTGATTAATAAAGGCAAATTAATAACATTCAGAAAGAAATTTTTGCAAAATCCAAGTGGTCATGGTCGTGAACTCGTGGCTCGAATGCTAATACCAATGAACACCCGATGTGTGATAAAATCTCTTCATGCCCGCATTGGTGTTTGGGCAGTGATGTGACAATAACTTGATCGAGGTTCAAAGGAGGTCCGTTGCCAATAGCCCTCATGTTGCTTGCTACATGCACAATGCTACATACGTTGGTAAAACAATTTTCAATCTATTCGATTGAGAGTGTAACTCAGAAGGCGTGAGATGAGAAAAATATAACTCAGACTGATATTTTTATTAAAAAATCATCTATACTTCTAGTTCATTCTGTCTTTTACAAGTACAGTCAGACCTTTATATAACGAACTCACTAAATCTCGGAAAAAAGTTCGTTATTTGGAAAATTCGTTATATAGAGGTACATCTTTTAATATACTTTATAAACCACATAAAACAAATTTTAAATTCATAAACATTATAAAAAATAGTTATTTACACCTTTTTTTTTAAAAGTAATGTATGTTTATTTTACATTTCCTACCCATCAAAAAAGAAATGAAGAAAGAAAAATTGCAAGGAAAACAAGAAAAAAGAATGTCGAAGTCACTGTATTTTCAATGTTAAGAAAATAATTTTATACTAAAATTAAAAGAATTTTAAGGACATTTTATAATTTAAAGCATACAAATAATATTAAGCATACATTACTTTATAATTAGAACACGGGACCACTCCATTGAGGGTGAAAGAGGATATCACAAATGTTTCTAGCAGGGATTGCCAGTACCATTAAAGACCCGCCGTGTAGGGCAGCGATGCACGTTAAATCTGTCGAGAGCTGAAACGTCCTCCCGTTGGTGTGGTGTGATAATTAGAAGAGGGTGGTGCCAGCTCAGGTATTGTCCACGTCACTTGACCATGGTTCAAAATTACTTGGCCCGTCGCCAAAAGCCCACGTGTAGCTAAACAGTGCGACGTTAATATTCAATCAATCAATCTTGCAGGGATTGCGATATCGGACAAAAAGTTCAATACCGGTATTCGGTATTTCTTAGGTCTTAATACCGGAAGTAGAAATTTTAGAAAAAGAGAGGAAACAGGTGTTTCTTTGTTTTACTTGCCAGTTTTATTAGAGTGTAAATATTACAAAAAATGTGTAACTTATAAAATATAACAGTATATGAAGAATCACAAAAAAGTACAAGAACATCTTATTTATTTGAATCACAAAAAAAGTGTAATTATCACTATTCAGTCCGTGGTTTTCATCATATAAATAATGAAACCAAATCCAAGCATTATATATATATATATCAACTGTTTTTTTGTTTTGTTTTTTAAAGTTATTCATTATTATGGATTATTATTTATGAGCATATATATAAAAAATATTTTGAGCCCTTAAGTATGATATGCGAATACAATGTGAATAACTCCCCATTTTGAAAAATATCGAAATATTGCGCACTTCCTTCACAACTACAACCTTGTTTTCACAGATACGATTATCGGACTACGAATCCTGTGCGTGTGCAGTATCGTTCTGAGCTGCAATTGGATAGTTTTGGTCTACCTCCTTGGATGATTCACATATTTTATCACTTCTCTTGATTGTACAATGAAACTTTGTATTCACAGACTAAATAATTTCGTCCGTTAAGGAAATAATTATAAAAAAAAAAAAAAAAGAACGTATACCATTTTGCTATGTTGGCGATCCCTGAACATAGAGAAGAGACTTTAAAAAATGTCTAGTAAATACCAATAAAACGGTACTTAAACTTGTGAATACCGGTATTTGAAAATTATACAAATGGCTCAAAATACCGGTATCCCGGTATTGCAATCTCTAGTTTCTAGCGAACTGGACAATGGGAGTTAAAGGTTGCACTTCTTGGATGAAACGTTCAGAACTCTATTGTACTCGGCGAGTTAATAAAACCAGTTCAAGATTTATGACCACCATAAAATGTGTTAAAGGGAAAATAACTTGAAATTTTTTCAGAAATACTTTAAAAAAAGAGAGAACAAAAATTGAATCACAGAAGAAAAAGAGTTCGTTTTACAGAAAATGCATTTCGCTATAGAGAGGTTATTTTACAAAGAAAATCGTGAAATGTTCAAGGTTCCAGGAAAAAGTTCGCAATATAGAGGTTCGACTGTAGTTTCATATGCTAAACTGAAACAGAAAAGTACTAGTGTATGGATGACGTTATATTAAAAAATATTGATAAGTTGGCTACAGTAACAAAATGACTGAAGGTATATGGAGCCGACATAAACCAATATTTTTTTTCTCGGTTCAGCTCCGGTTTTCGTTCCGACCAAAATAACGTTTTTTCCTGGTTTTCGGTTAAGTTCTGTTTCGAAGCCCTGGTGAAAAGCGATCGAACCCATTTCTTGTAATTTACATGTATGATTTTTTTCCTTAAAAAAAATTTTAGAGCCATTTCATCTTTCGGTTTTCCTCAATGGGTAATTCTTATTTACAATTAGAAAATAGAATCCGAATTTTAGCAACACCTGATCAATCCGCGCAAACAATAAACATTCCCAAACCGGAAGCCTTGCTTTTTCGGTGCAACGTTCGGGAGTTATGGAGTTGTTGACTCTGCTTCGAGGGATCGTTTATCGACAGCTTTTAAAGCCGCTATTCCTGGGAACTCGAATATAAATATTTAGGAAGAGATTTCTCTATTTCCTCCCATCTTTTGCTCACTCCTATTTTTACCCACCGTCTCCCCCCCCCCCCCCCCTCCTTTTCTTAGAGAGTCCAGCAAAGATTGGAAGAAATAGCAGATGATTTCCGCTGTGTGTTGCCATATGTTATTCGAAAAATACTAAATTTCGCTATTGCTTCGTACCTCTGAAAGATGGCTCACAGCTTGTACTTAATAATTCTCCATTGTTCAAATTTTATTCCATTGCTTCTTATACTTGGTTTTAGTACATAGGCGCTTTCATTTAACTCTTTTAACGGGTACAAAGCTAAAATACACTTTTCTATCATAAAGTACTTGATAAATGTAATGTTCTCATCCTCTATAAACATTATTTAGTCACAAAAAAAAACAAAAAAATCTGATCGAGGGTTTTTTTTCCTGGGTGGTGGCTAGACGTTATAACCACTGCGCACTTAAGACATTTAATTTACTTTTCAGGACAAAAATAATGAATCATATTACAATTAACTTTTTATGAAAAATTAGCATTTATGCTAATAACTATTTCAATAACAATTAAATACAAAGTATTAGTTAAATAATAATAGAATAATTGTACTTAGTATAGAATACTTACTAAAATATACATTGAAAATGGTATATATCCACATTTTATATTTTATTTAATTTTAGAGTAAAAAGTTAGAAGTAAAGGAATGTTTTTGAGGATTTAAATTAGTTATTTCACAAATTTGATGAGCTATTTACTGTGGAACTTTTCAAAGCAGGTAGGACCATTTGCTTGAAGGCACAGTGCTATGTTGCAGGACCGACACAGCCGTTGAGAGCGATGAACGTCTTTTCTGGTATTGCAAAGAGAGCATCTCCTGTACAGATCACCTTCTGTTTTGACTCTCTCAAGTGGAGGAAGAGCGAAAATTTCGAGGTCATTTTTTGTTCTATGTAGGCAGTGTGGATAGAACCACTATCCACATATAAAAGCTTTCCAAAAACCTAAGTAAAACCTTTTTTTTTTTAATTGAACATTTCAGATGAGAGAAAAGTATACTTAAGACATATCGAATTTTTTTCAAAGATCAGAAATTTTATTTATAGCAATCAAAATACAATTTATAGATTTACACCGAGAAAAACTGTTTTTAACTACTCATCAGAGGACATGAAATGCAATAAAAGTTATCGTGCTGCCATCTGTATTGACTTTTATGCGTTTTAGCTTCAATTAACGCATGTGTATAGACTAAATATCCACCACCC